>JABUQX010001046.1:15000-36239 GCA_015478945.1 Trachelipus rathkii
TAATTATTCTTATTATTATTTTATTATGTATTATTATTAATTATTATTTTATTATTATTATTATTTATATGTATTAATTATTATTTTATTATTATTATTATTATTATTAGTTATTTTATTATTATTATTATTATTTAATTGTTATTATTATTATCCAATGTATTATGTATATTATTATTATTATTATTATTATTATTATTATTATTATTATTATTATTATTATTATTATTATTATTATTATTATTATTATTATTATTATTATTATTATTATTATTATTATTATTATTATTATGATTTATTATTTTATTGATTATTATTATTATTATTATTAGTAGTAGTAGTAGTAGTAGTAGTAGTAGTAGTAGTAGTAGTAGTAGTAGTAGTAGTAGTCTTAATGATATATATAGATATATAGATATATATATACCGGTATATATATATATATAGTATATATATTATTATATATTAATATATATATATGATATATATATATATAGTATATATAATATATATATATATATATAGTATATATATATTGTGGTGGAATGAAGAGATGATTCATGCGGTTAAAAGTAAAAAAAGAGGAGTGGTTGAATGTGCCAAAATCCAATGACGAGGTTTCGAAAGAAAGGTGTATGGAAATATCTAAGGAGGAAAAATGGAAAACAAAGTTGCATACGTATAGGAGGGAAAAAAAGAGGTAAATGATTACTGTAGAAGGGGGAGGATTGGTGACTTACAAGGGAACAAGAAGCTGCTCTGGAAGGAAGTACGAAAGGTTTAGAAAGAGAATAAGGGGAATCTTCATAGAGATAATGAATAGAGATAATGATTTCGTGACTGATGGAATGAAAGTGAGGGGAGTGTTGAGGAAACACTTCGAAAATCTGCATAACATTGACAATAATAAGTAGGTAGTAGTGAATGTGTGTAGGTTTGATGGTGTAAGAAGAAATGTCTTTTAGGTATGAGGTAATTAATAGGGAGGAGATAATAGGTAGAGTGAGAAAGTTGAAGGATGGTAAATCAGCTGGTAGAGATGCAATTACTGGGGAAATGATTAAGAATGGAGGAATGATTGTGCTTGACAGGATATGGAAGTTTTGTAAAAAGCGTTTGTGGAATTTGTAGTTCCGAGCGATTGGAGGAGAGCAGTGAGATAAGGGGAATTGTAAAAAGTACAGGGGAATTAATTTATTGAGCGTTGTAGGGAAGAGGGGCTGAGGGGTTTATGGTTAAAGAACAAGATGCATTTAGAAATGGTAGAGGATGTACAGATCAATATATTCATTGAAGCAAATGAGTGAGAAATTGAGAGAGTACAAATTACGCCATGTAACAAAAAAAGAAAAATCTTTCCTAATTCCTAAATAATATTATTCCCATCAAACTTTGCTTTTGTTACCTTGACATCACTGTTTTCAAACTGATTATTTGAATTTCAGAGAAAATTAATATTTTTTAAATACACGACATTTTTTTATTTCTTGAACGTTCGGCAACTTAGATGACGAAATAAATACAGAGAACATAAGCTCAAGCATCAATATAGTAAGTTGATTCGTTCATCAGTCTTCTAGTAGCTGTTCAAGTGGAGATACTTTGCCCTTGATAGTTGCATTCAACACATATGGCATCAAGAAGTTGGAAATATCATGCAGACGCATTTTGTTATGTCTGTGTGGAAAATACATCTGTTAAAATGTGCAAGGCTTATAAAACATATTTTGGCATGCCTGTTGGGGACCAATACAAGCAATGTTCACCTCATTTCACATTTCACCTGCAACTGTTTTGCAAAAAAAAGGTTAATATATAAAAAAAAAACACTATAAAATTATATAATATATATATATATATATATATATATATATATATATATATATATAATATATATATATATATATATATTATATATATATATATATATATATATATATTATATATATATATATCATATAGTTTTATATGTTTTTGAATTTGGATAGCTTACTATGGAATCTTTAAGTGAAAGTTTGAATTTATGTAAAATACTTTTTAATAACAATGAGTGAAAGATATTTAAATTATATATTATATATATATATATTATATATATATATATATATATATATATATAATATATTTATATATATATATATTATATATATATATATATTATATATTATATATATATATATATATATATATATATATATATTTTGTAGGTTGGTACAGGGGGAAAAATAGAGCCATGAAATTCGCATTCCCACAAATTTGGAGAGAGCTAACTGACCACTCGAGCAATTGCTTCTTCTGTTTGATGGACCAGTCCAAGCGTCGAGCTGACAAAGCTGCGCTTACTGTTTTATTTCCAGACCTACCGTCATCCATTGCCCAAGTTCCACACTCCTGAGCTCCCTGTACCCATTGCTCAAAAAAAAGACAGCCATCTTCAAAAGAAAGCAGCAAACATGAAGACGATGAAGTTGTTGATCCTGAATATAGTGTAGCTGAGGAGAGAAACCCCATATTTCCCCAACCAAGAAGATATCAACGACTTGATCAGAGATCTTCTTCTCACAAAGTCCAATGCCAAGTCTTTTTCAACTTTTTGTATACCAGTCAAGATGGGCTTTGTTTTAGCCACAATGTGACAGCTTTGTTTGAGGCACTTGGAATTGCCTATAACCCTTGCGAGTCTCGCCTCTTCATTGATAGCTTATCAAAGAGTCTCAAAGCTATGCTACTTTATAACGGCAACATGTATCCATCTCTTCCCTTGGCTCACTCGGTGCAGCTTATAGAGAAACACAGCAGTGTGAAGCTATTACTAAATGCCTTAAATTTGAAGAATTCAGTTGGGAAGTTATCGAAGATCTCAAAATGGTGACCTTCCTGATGGGTCTCCAAGGCTGTTGGCCAGGTTCCATGATACTTTTGTCTCTTTGACAGCAGGGCCTTCGCAGAACATTACCAAAGGCGGGATTGGCCACAGCGGACTGAGTTCAATGTAGGGAGGACTAATGCCAAATTGAAGCATCTGTTAGACCACCAGCAAATATTGTTTCCTCCACTACAAATAAAATTAGACCCTATAAGACAGTTTGTCACAGTTCTAGATTAAGAGTTCTCAGCCTTCATCTAATTATTTCAAGGCTTCTTCCCTAAGCTGTCTGAGACAAAGGTCAAAGTCGATGTCTCCGTCGGACCACAAATAAAAAAGATCATAGAGTGAAAGGAATTCTAGAAGAAGCTGACTAGGACATAAAAAGCAGCTTGGAACAATTTTGTTGCTGTGGTTCGTGGCATTCTTGGAAATCCCAAAGACGAAAACTATGGGAATCTTGTTGAGAAGTTGGTCAGGAACTATGGCAAAATGGGCTGCAGGATGTCCCTCATCCTTGATGTTCATCTTGCTAAATTTAAAGAGAAAATGAGGCGTATTCAAAGGAGATTTCACCAAAACATTCTGGACTTTGAACGACACTACCAAGGATTATATAGTGAAAACATGATTGGAGACTATATTTGGGGTTGATTCGTGAAAGCAACTTACCGCATAAGCATAAATCCATAAAACTTCTCACTTCTAGATATTTTTATTTCTCTGTTGTATATACTAAGAATATATAAATGCTACTTCTGAATTATATGTCGTTTTTCTACTTTGTGTAAGAGAGAATGATTATATTCACCAAATTTTTATATCGGAATTGGTAAATTTGGAAATATCATTATCCTGGTCACAAAATCAAAATTTGGAGGAAATATTAGCCATTTTTTATAACTTTAAGGTAAAAGAAAATGGGAAATTATAGTTGTTGCCAAAGACAAAATATGTGTTACATATTGTTATATTTAGGTTTTATGGATTAATAGGGAAGCTCTTTGGCAGGTGTTAGTGTCATATGGTGTTGTTGGTAGGTTTCTGAATGGAATCAAAATTATGTGTGTTGATAGTGAAGCGTGTGTAATAATGAATGGAGTAAAGAGTGAATATTTAATATTAATAGAGGAGTTAGGTAGGGATGTGTAATGTCTCCATGGTAACTTAATTTGTATATGGATGAGGTGACGAGAGAAGTTTAGATAGGGATGGAGGGGGCGGATGTTAGACTAATGAAGAATGGTAGAGAGTAGAAGGTGACGTGCTTATTGTACGTTGATGATTTGGATTTGTGTGAAGAATCTGATGAAAGTTTGAAAGGATTGATAGAGGGGTTTGACAAGGTGTATAAAAGGAGGAGTTTGATTGTAAATATTTATGAATGGTGAACAATTGGAACAAGTGTCTGAGTGTATATATATTTAGACTCTATGTTAAATTAAAAGGGAATTGATGGTGCAGAGTGTGGTAGGAAAGTTGTGAATGGTAGAAAGGTTATTGGTGCAGTTAAATCCTTGGTGAATGCAAATGGACTAAGTCTTGAGTGCGCTATGGTCCTGCATAAGGGTATGTTGTTACTATTGTTCATGTAATGTAGTGAAAATTGTGTGGAATAAAAATTACAGATCTAAAGTATAATCTGCTCAGATCCATAATCTTAAGGAGGTTTTAGATGTGAGAAAGAATTGATAAAATGAGGAATGAGCGTGTTAGGAGATGTGTTGTGTGAAGAAAGGCGTGAATGATAGAATAAATGAAAGTGTATGAAGATAGTTTGGTCGTATGGAAAGGATGGATGATAGTTTGTTGATTAAGCAGATGTAAAGAAGTGAGTGTGTTGTCAATCGACCGGCTGCGAGGCCGAGGAAAAAGTTAATTGAGTCAGTAAAAGAGTCTAAAGGAAAGGATTGTGAATTTAGCAGAAGGTAGAAGAACGGTGCATAATAAGATTAAATGACATCGTTTTTTTTTAAGGAGGGCCATTGTTGTGGTTGGTTGTATATTAATAAACAATTTTGAATTATTTAATCTTTTAGTAACCAATCAAACACTTTGATATAATACCAAGCTACAATGTAAGTACTTCTTGTAGCAGAATACATGTATTAGCCGCTGACCGGTGAATTGCCATTTTGAAGCGGTTGAAGCTTAAAAAGATTTAGCTTTCTTTAATTAAAAGCAAGGATTGTAAAATTTTGAAGCTACTGAAAAATAGACTGTAACCCACCATTAAGGAATGTGAAGTTAGAAAACGGAATTTGAAATTTAAAATAGTTTCATGGCGAAGTTTTATGGTTCTACTCTGCATACTAGTTTGGACGTTGTTGCGATTTCAATTTTTAATAGCTTAATGTTTCTTTATTTAAGTTTGACAGTTGACAGTAAAATTATGAATAGCCCCAATAAGCCGGTTTAAATAAATCAAAATGAAAATGTAAAAGGACTCTCTGTATGAATTTAAATATACTTTTTAGTAAAAAAAGAAAACAAAATTTAGAAGTACCTTTCATGATTTATGACATGCACAAGTTATTCAATAAAAAAAAGCTACGCTAGCTTATCCAATACTTAGCTTTTAACTATTTTGATAGTTACACTAAAGTAAACTTAGTAAAAAGTTAATTGCAGTCGACCAACGTAATAATTTCCTAGAAAGATTAATTGGTTCTTCGTGTATTATACCTAATAATTTAACAATCTAATTACAATTACTTCTTCTTGTATAATACTTGAACAATTACTATAACAACAAATCAATGAAGAACCACCTTCGATTTATATTTAGGAGCCTTAATCTTAAATCCTACCACGAATCTTCCCCTTTGACAGTCAATATACCCTAAACGATACCTTCTTATATTACTTAATTGTTATATTACCCTAGTATTACTGGTGTCATCAATAAATTTCAAAGGTCTTTCTTGCATGCTGTAAAAACTGTTCCGTAAATAGACGGTCAGATGGAGGCCGAAGAAACAGAATTATACCAAAGCTATAATTTTACATATAAAAAAAAGTAGATAAGAAAAAAGAAATAGAAAAGAAAAAACAACAGAAAATTTAAACATACATGATGGTGAGAAGTCCAAGCTTGTCGTGCTAATCAGATGATTAGAATACGCTAATAAGGTTGGTTCTTAACATAGGTCGAACCGTATAAAAAGACACTATAAAATGGGTATTCTAAAAGAAAGTCTGAATACTAGCTCGAACCCATATATCTTCAGGAGGACAAAGGCGAGCAGACCAACAACAAAAATACTTGCATCCGATATTTCAATGCGGCAGTCGAAATCAGTATGTCCGATAGCAGAACACTTCCAAACAGTAAAGAACCTCCTCAACAGTGTCTTACAACCTTCATAAGTATACATTCAGATTTCCGGCTTTATATAAAATCTTTTAGTATATTTTACAAGCCGTTCCATTGTGCCAGCTATCCTCGAGACCCTCTCTTCTTCTGCGTGTCAGTAGCTGCCAAATCACACACCAATTCTAATTTCTGTTTTCGGAAGTGTCGTCATTCAAATTTATAAAGCGCAGCTATAGTGGAATCATAGATAAATTAAATTCATTTATTCGTGCTGCCCTATCACAAATATAATTACAAAGCTTATTCAACAACCAACGCTTATCTTGACACTCACTGATCGGAATGACCAATTCAAGTGTAAAAGATTAATTACATATATGTCTTGTTTTAAAGAAACGGATATATTGCAGTATCCTCCCTCACTTTTCAAGACAAGTTACCACTTTATTCATTATAATCTATTTATTACCTTCATAATTATATATTTGTCTCTATATATTATCATTTATTATTATTTATTATTGATTATACTATCTTTATGATGTAAAGTAGTTGTCAAATTATGTATAAGTTTCATGTATATTAATTAGTACTATTATTATTCATCTTATTATATATTAATATAATTATTTCCATATTATCCTTAGCGATCATATTTTTAGTTATCTCATCTATCCATTTCCTTAGTAACTCCTCATATACTCTCTACATAGACCTTCCTAAATCATCATATCCAAGGCACCCTGCTCGCGTCTAGCCTGCAATTCGCGTTCTCGGGCCATCTTATTACATGACCCTAGGGGCGCTAGCGTACTCGAAACTACTCCTTCCCCTCTGGCTGATAGGACCCGTCCTAGATAGTAATTTATTATTGATAGCCTTTCTACCGTCTCTCACGTTTCATATATTGCATTAAGGTTTACTGCGCCTTCGCACTGCTACTAAATGCGCACAGAGTTAAAATCAAACTCTAAAAAAGCCTAATAAAATAAAGTACTCAGAGATTCTTCTCCGTATACCATTCACACCTGCTTCGATAAGCGATCACCAGTGTCGATTTATATGAACTGGACTTCCTTCGGTGTGGTGGATGACCATTCACCCCATACCAGAGACAAATCTTTCTGTAAATAGCGGCCTTTTTAACTGTCAAAGAGATCATTAACTATTGACATAAACAGTTCCTCTAATTCGAATATAGTATAATCTGCTTGCGTACTTAACTTTCTCTACTCCGGCACTATCTACACATCGTGGATAATCCAATACTCCTCTCTACAATTATTAACTAGCCAGAAGTTACTTATATCATTATTAGACTTTAATACCATAACTCTCCATACTTTCATTATTATAGTTATCTATTATAATAAGCTCGTTCCATAAATTGATTCATATTATATATAATTACCATTAATGGTAATATATTAATTTATTATAATATACCATTTTTTCTTTATTAGATATATTACAAAATTATTATTTTTGCATATATATACCATATTCCTACCTCATGTCTGATTATTTCTAAACCAGTTGAGATATTTTAATCTGACAGATATTAAGTTTATATCGTAATTCTTTAAACATATTGCAGGATTCTATATTGTCATATAGGATTATAAGTTATTGTATAAATACCCATTATAATAGATCTCAATCCCTAAATTTTATTTTTATTATTAAATATATCTCCTTGTTTTACTCAAACCGCCAAGAACGTACTAGCAATTTTTTATAAAATCATTTATTTTATATTTAACACCTCTATATATATAAGGAGTACCCCAACCTTGAATTTTGAAGTTATTCTATTTAACATATATACCCCTTCTTGTAGCATGCATTTTCAAAACCGTTAGTGTAATACTTTCTTTGTTGACAGAAAGCAATCCGAGGCCCCTCCCCCCAGGATTATCCTTTGAACTATAAAACCTCGATAGTGTGTAAAAAACCCCTTAAAATATTATATATTTAAAATCAGTATTTATACATTGATCAACTAAAAATTTTGTTTAATCGCAAATATTATTATTTAAAATAATTTTATTATTGGACAAAATTATTCATTATACCGTAGCATTTTAAACATTTAATCTTATGTAACCATTTTTAATACAATTCGCGTAAGTTATAGTATCTTATTAATTTAGATCATTACCTTGACGTTTATTCTGTGCGATACGATAATGACGTTCGCGATCGAATCTTCCTGCCTGACCAGCTGCTTATCTTAGCAGACGCCTCCTTCATTTCCCTGGTCCCGTTGATTGGGAGGTTCCCGTTGAGTCGTTGGGGAAGGGAGATTTTGGGGAGCAGGGGGTACATCACACAGTACGGGCCTTCATATTTGAAAGCTCTGTGTAAGAATCTCTTATGGAAATAACAGAGACCTTCGGTGTTAGCTCCTGTCGCGACGTTGTCAGATGCTGTTCGTGTGAAGCTTCTCATCCTTATGAAATTTTAGGATTTCGTCGATAGGAGCAAGCTGGTGAGAAAATTTTATCGGAAGATTGGTCACTTTCGATGTATTCATCAAAAGTTCTCGTGTGTTTGTTTTCTATTGATCGAAGAGCACCATTTATAATCTTCTAGTGGTTTTTCTTTGCGAACGGCTATCTCAGCGGTGTTCTTTAATATTTATGTCTCATGTTTCGTTGTAGGGAAAGCTCTCTTTGGAATTCAGTTTGATAGAAATGGAGTTTTCTTTCTGACCTCTCACCTACTTTACTCCCCCGATTTTGGATGCAAAATTATTCTTCACAATTACAAAGAGCATGAAGGTTGACTTTGGAACTTATAGCTCGGATTTCAGACGTGAGTGAGTAAGAGTCGCAATAGACTTGTTCTTAATGTTTCGAAATATTGGGGATTCTTTTTGAGATTTGTGGGCAATTTATATGGTTTCTCTCTTCCTCTTACCCTATGAATTATTGGATTCTTAATAATTGTGATCTTATCAATTGTGCGTTTAATTTATCGTATTAATAAATACCTTCTTTTCATATCTCTCTATTCCAGCGCGTGACATGGTGCGTGTTACCTCCGTATATTCCCCTTCTACATAACTTTTTCAAGACGTCCGTAAGTAATTGTCTTGGAATATCCTAAATGCCTTGTTTATCTTTTGCCCTCCCGGGGTACCTTTTTTAGTTCAACTATAGCACTGGAAGCAATAATCTGGATCAAGTTTCGGTTTAATTATTGGCAGACTGTTTGGATTTCACAGTTGTTATTTTCAGAAAATATAGTCTTGTAGTTTTATTATGAATTTATGTTTTTGTTGATCACTTGTACGCGCTATTGTTTACATTCAGGCCTATGGACCGAAATCTGCTTTCTTGATTCGAGGTCACCTCGCTAAGTGGTCCCATCAGTTTCGTATGTACTAAACTATTACTAGTTAGGTAGGACAGAGATATAGGTGAGATACTGAAGAGTGTTAACTAATTTTCTTATAGCCTTTTAGGTGTTTTTGAATTCTTAATGAATATAATTTAATTTTTTAAATGATATAGAAAAACGAATTTCAAAATACTATACTTGAATTGATTCCCTAATCTGGTTCTTCAACAACAAATAGATTTAACGATAAGTATACACTTTATTCATCCTAATTATTATTAATATCACAATAAGCTCATTTGTCTCTAAATAGAATAAAATGAGCCGCTCTCAATCTTATAATGGCCCTATATAACCCAAATTCTTATCTATGAAGTATTACGGTTATAAAAAATTTCATAACATCTCGTACTCTACGCAGTTTATTAATACACAGATTCTAAAAGGATAGTCGCAAACAACATATCTACCTTAGTTTAAAACTTAATTAATTCTCCGGCATTTGATATGCGGCCGGTCCTTTCAACACAATCCTTCTTCTTATGTTGATCTTTCTTATCTATTGCTAATGACATCATAACTGTGATTTCCTATCTCACTCTCCCTTCCGAACTAACCTCGTTCTTGGCAACTATCCTTCCTTGAAGCGTCCCCCTTTTTATACTTTCATAATTAACCCAAAACAAACAGTTTGAAAAGTTTAAGAACCACAAAATGTAGTGCCGTAAAAAATTTCCTATTATTATAACAAAATAACAGGAGAAGTAAACATAGATGTACTGTTCAGAAATGTAAGTAGTATTTACAGGTGTATAATCAAAGGTGTACAGAGCTAATATGGAGCCAAATTTGGCTTTTCATATAATATTATAATATATATATATATAATATATATATATATACAATATATATATAATATAAATAATATATATATAGATAATGAATAAATATAATATATATATATATATAAAACTATATTATAATATTATATATATAATAATAATTAAATATATATAATTAATATATAACAATATAATATATAAATATAAATAATAATATTTAATATAAAAACTCCTATTAAACGTGCTTTTTCCCCTTTCACAAAAAGAAGGTAACACGGAAAGGACTACAGGAAAATCGAACTTAAGGCCAAGTTACTATCCCACAACCAGCTCAAACCAGCGATGTTCGCAGCAAGATGTTATTTTAAATTCTTGCCCCCAGAGGAAAGATAAAACCAGAGACTGTCTAGCGCGGAGGATTGAACCAGCGCCCTCTCGCATGAGAAAGTCGGCGAGTCAACCTCCTACTTCACGACTATTGCGTTATAATATAATATAATATATAATATTAAATATATATATTATAATATATATAATATATATAATAATATATATAATTAATATATATATTATATATATATATATAAATAATATAATAATATAATAATAATAAATATAATAATATATATATATATATAAATTATATATATGAATGTATATAATATATAATTATACATAACTATCATTAATTATATATTATACATATATAAAAAAATAATTTATAAATCATAAAAATAATTACATATACTTTTTATAATATATAATATATATATAAATATAATATACATTATATATATATATATATATAAATATATAATATAAACACCGCCCATCTGTCATTAACTATTTTTAGTTGAATGGGTCTTATCCTTTAATATTGAAAGGTAAATAACGGTAATAGTAAAGATTCTTCAAACAATAGAATGAGATTTGTGTATGAAGGGATAGTTAGAGGTATTAATAAATGTTAGAAAAGAAACTTTATCAAAGAGAGTTATACTGAATTTATTCAACTTTTTTACAAATATTAAAGAGAAAGAGATTTACAATATATATATATATTTGCGAATAGGAAAGGTAACCTCTACCATCATTCAAGAAAATGAAAAAAAAATAAAAAACAAAAATGTGGAAACAGCTTTTTAGCGGAGATATAAATTTAAATTCAATGGGAACGTTTAGAAGAAAGAGGCAATATGAAGTTGCAAATTCTACACAAGGAAATTGGTGGTAATGTTAAAGCCCTCCTTACAAGAAGGACTAAGAAGAGGAGTATTGGAAAGAGAGATAGTCAGAGAGTGATCTTATTGAAAAGAAAATGAAATAAGAAGTCGAAACAGTCTACTAAAGAACATTGCGTGCTAATATGTTTTAAAGAAGTAACAGAGAAAGGGAAAAGAATTTCGATTTTGGATTTTTAAAAAGTAAATTATAAACATTAAAAAATTTATTAGCATTTGGGACAGTTATCGAATGGATTTCTAAAAAGGGTCTCAAAAACTCAAATTCTTTCGTCTATTATTATACCAAAACTAAAGATATATTAGACTACATAAATAAAATAATAAAAGGAAATTTAAAATGATACATTATGTAAAAAGGGTAAAGTTGCGTTCTCAAAGGCAATCGTTTCGACCAATGTTATGAAGAAGATTTAACAAATTCTCTATCCACAGTAAGCAAGGGTTGAACATTTCCCTTCAATATACTACGAAGAAACTTTTTAATTTTTAAGAAGATCGTAATTATCCAATAATATAATAGTTATTAATTATAGGTTAGATAGCGATGATGATAAATATGATAAAATTAAATAATAACATTTAATATATATTGAAATAGTGAAGGAATACTAGATAAAATTACAGTGTACAGCACATAAATATTAATATTAAAAAACAATGCTATAGATCAAATAATTATAAATATAGTGGATTAAAAATGAAATATTAGTGATTTTTGCGTTTGAATTAGGTTTACCATTTTAATTAATATAATAATAAATAATAATAATAATAATAAAAATAATAAATAATAATCAATATAATAATAATAAATAAATAATAATAATAATAATAAATGAATAATAATAAAGTAATAATAATTAATTTAAAATAATAATAATAATAAATAATATAATAATAATAATATATAATAATAAATAATAATAATATATAAATAAAATAATAACATAATAAATAATAATAAATAATAATAATAATTAATAATAATATAATAAAATATATTATAATATTATAATATAATATATTAAAATAGTTAATATAAATAATATATAAATAAAATAATAAACTATATATATTATTAATATATATATTAAATATATAATATATAATAATATAATAATATATATAATTATATTATTAGTATATATATATATTAGTTTTGTATATTGTAATGTATATATAATGCATATATATTATTTGTAGTGATATGTATATTTTTAATTTTTAATTTATGTTTAAATAAAAGCGCCCCATGGCTCAGTAGTAGAGCACTCGCCAAGCAAAGCGAGAAAGGTCCCAGGTTCGCACTTGGTCAGAAGGTGAGAGAATAGTGAGCTATTTCTAACTCTCTTAAGTAGCTCTCCCGTAAGTAGGTAAGGGTGTTATCGATGATGATAACTAGTATACAAATAATAAATACTGTATATATATATTAAAATATAATACATATATAAAATATATAATTATAATAAGAATAGATAATGAATAAATATAGACTCCTAATATATAAGAATATATATAATAAATAAAAATATCTACTTATATATAATTAATCCTCATACTTCCCTTACTCTCTATTCTTACTTCATCTAGTTCAAAGGAACGATCGTTCCTTTGAACTAGTTCTTGCTCATCTCTCTCTCTCTCCTACTCTCTCTCTCTTCCTCTCTCATTCTCTTCTCTCTCTCTCTCTCTCTCTCTGCTTCATCTCTATCTCTCTCTCTTCTATCTGCTATCTCCTTATCTCTCTCTCCGTATTTCTCATCTTCTCTTCTCTCTCTCTCTACTCTCTTCTCTCTCTCATCTCTCTTTCTTCTCTCTCTCTATCTCTCTTTCTCATCTTATTCATTACTCTATTTCGTCCTTTCTCATATCTCATACTTCCTCTCTCTTATATGCTACTCTATATAGTGTGGATGGGCTCTGCTTGTCTCCGCTCTGTTAATCTAAAGCATCTTTACAGGTTCATCACTTTAGATAGATTAGAGGATGTGGTGAGATGAAATTTCCACACTCTGAAACAAATGATTTGTGGATTCTTCTCTACTACTATCATCTGAGAATAATAACTCATTCTGTTACTTTTAGTCGTTTCTTTTCTACTTACTCGTGCCCTACTCTCTCCTCTCTTCTCTCATCTAACTCTCTCTCTCTCGTCGCCACTTTCACCTCGTGCTCTCTAGCTTTGCTTGTGATGTTCGCTTCCTGTCTCTCTCTCTCTCATATACTTTCTTCTCTGCTCTCTTCTTAACTCGGTCTCTTTTCTCTCTCTCTCTCTCTACTCTCTGCTTGCGTCTCTGCTCATCCTCTTTTCTACTCTGTACTTCCTCTCATCCATCAGATGTATGTATCGAGAGTGTAAATGAGAGTAGTATATGTAAGAATTAAAATGTGGTAATATTGAATGTATTATTTAATATCTATAATATAGTGAAGCCAGTTAAGAACTAGTGGAAATGGTAAGTTATATTACTCCTATTAGTTATAAAATGTATAGTTTATGGATGGTGTAGGTGATTTAGACAGACATTAGAGGATAGTATATAATTATATTATATATATATATTAAGGTTAGGTGTGGGATAGAAAGTGATGTTTAGATACTTGAATGATAAGAATTCATATAGAGTAGTAAGTAAGTGGACGTATAGTATGCTCTTTATTTCCTATGGATACTCGCATGATTAATTTTGGTTTAGTATTGAGTCCGTGCATTCTCTAGTAAGAATATAAGTTTATGAGAGGTAAATTTTCTGATATAAAGCGCTATGTTTTTTTCATATGTGAGAAGAAAAGATTGAATGAAAAATAAATGCTTGTAAATATCCCGGTCCAGACAATTAGAAATCTATTGCTAATGTTTTTATGAGTACGTATCCTTTGCCGTATATATCACATGATAACTCATAGAATGATGAGAGAACGAGGATCACATTTTAAATTAATATAAAGTATAAATAAGAATTAAATCGATAGTAAGGGCTAATTTGGTAAGGTTGCAATTTATATAATATGCAATATAAGGTCATGATTTATGAAGATCTAATATATATGAAAATAAAGAAGTGTATAATAGATGTACATAACGAGAATTACTTCGTGACTGTTCCATAATCGAATTGCAACAAACTCCCGGATAATCATTAGGGGCGTGTTAAAAGTAGGCTTGACCAGAGATTTAAATAATAAACACTTTAGAGTTCAAAAACTAAAATATTTGAAAGTATGATAAAATAGATGTATGTGAGTTTTAGACAAGAAAAAGACAATTAAAATTTTATACGGAGTATTCGCTCGCATATTAGTAGGAATACGTAACCATCATTCATGTATTATCGTATGATATAGGATACTCTGAAATCACTATTATAAAAGTCAGAAAAAATAGTGGACATCGAGAATATAGATGACCAAACCTAAAGCTTATTTGGCCCTATTCTATTGCATTCACTATGCAGTCATTATCGAATCAACGAGAGATACCTATAATAGAACATTCTGAGGACTCTCTCTCTGACATGAGTTAGAGAAGTATGTGGATCCCAACTTAGGACACGTAATCAGTGAACGATATAAAATGTGCTGTAAGTGTATCATTTTTATTTGAGATTCCCAGTAACTAATTTTATGCATAGGTGAGTAGACGAAGGCACTGGTGTTTACGGATAAGCATAAGTTGGGTCTTAAATAGGCCTATCTCACACATTCGGATCCGAAACATCTAGTAACTATCATCCATCGATCCAGATTTGATAGTTCTCTCTAGTGTTTCTTTACTCTCTCGGATTGTTAAGATCAAGTTGTGAACTCTCTCATTTCAGCGGTGAAGGTTGTGTTTAAAATAGAGGGCTAGCGAAAGAGGTCTCTCTATAGTACTTTTTCCATTCGTGACTTTATAAAGTAATTGGTGTAAAGGTCGGAATAGTTGTGTTCCTCTCTGGGGGCACATTTCTAACGACGCGGTTCAAGATTTGTTCTGCGATAGATGAATTGGGTGAGATCACTTTAGCGTGAGAGAGGAGAAGTTCTCCTAATTCCTTAGAGTCTTTAATTAGAATTTGATCTATTGTATTATTCTCTTAAATCTAATTCAATCTTATTAAATACTAGGCCTATACATAGGGAGTGTGGAATTATGTCCACACGAATATTATTCTTCGATGATATAGAGGGCGTACAATGTGTGAGAAATAACAGTGCCAATACTTAACCTTAGAAGAGGAACTCAGCTCATAACTATTATCTCAAGAACTTTCAACCTTAGGAGCCCTTTTACACATCAAACTGTAACCCACCCTCTGAAAATTTAATTCCCAATTTAAAGAATATAAAGAGATTTTCATATTCTAACCACTTTTTTACGAGATTAAAATTCTCCATGACTCTAACTCAAGGTAATTCTATCCTGTACTTTATCAACTTAATATTTAATAGAGTAATTAGGATCACCCCAAAACCCACAAAAGATAACAGACTCATCAATAAAATTAATAATATTTCTTCAACTATTCATAATACTTACTTGGTTGCCCAAATTTAACTTCTCTTACTCCATCTATAACTTCCAACACTTCCTCAACTTCTCGACCCAGTGTCACCCCCGTTTATCTCCTATCGCACCTTAACTCGCTGATCGGAAAATTAACCCATAAAATATTTCCCAAATTTCCATTAAATATTCAAATAAATAATACTTATTTTGATCTTTTTGTAAACATAAATTATTTATAAATAACCACTGTTTATGCTTTAGTAGGAAGAGTAAACAAATATGTATAATGCTCTTTAGATGGGGACCTAGTCTCTGTCTCTCTCTACTCCTACACCATTATTAGTATATAGTAAATATAAAAAAGTGACAGGTGGAAGCTACCATAATACTCTTACAGTGATGAATTACAAAATAATCTTATTATACGTATATTTAGCGTGACCACCAATAATTTATTGATTATAAATATACACAATATATGAAACTACACGAAATGACTCATATATTATTCATATATCTCTTTTAACAACGTTATTTTGTAACAGGTAGCGTAATTGAAGACCAGATTATTTTAAATTCTTCATGATATATTTATAGAGAAAATTCCATCTGGAGAGAAAATCGAAATTTTCTTCAGTAATGTGATTTTGGGTGTAAACTCTCTGAAAACATAATTTAAGCCCCTCATCTCAGTAGCGATATAAATATCCCTCTCTTACACATACTCATCCATTAGCCCTACAAAATTGCTAAACTAAAGAAAAAGACTCAATATCTCTCTATCACAATGGTTGATATACTACTGTACTATTTAAAACACATCTCAACCTATTCCTACTTTGATTTACAATTATCAATTTTTTCACCATGCTCTCCATTAAGGGCGAAGGCAAATTAACATATTTCTTAATAGCCAATTACATTCCAAACATCTAACCTTTTGGTTGATAGATAAATTGCGATGATTGATACTCTCGCACCTGACCTAGCTTTGTCAATAACATACTTTTGTGTGCATAGATAAGAGAAATCTCGTATACTCATCAAAAAACATATACAATATCCCTATATCATATCTATGGTTTAAGATATATACTAATCTTTTCATAAAAAATAGCCAATCTCATATAATACAACCAATTATTTGACCAATTCGTCCTCATCCCCTCTTTTTTAAGCCCTTCCTCTAACAATATTAAATGTGCTTATTACAAAACTAAAATACAACTACCCATTTGTTTCGACATTGTTATATAAGTCTGTTACCCATCTCTTGAGCCACAGTGCAAACAGCACTGACTACATCCACTTTATCCTGATCGCTCTTATCGATGAAAAGTCCATATATTCGTCATTCTCACCTAGTACCTACACCAAAACTATAACCCAACTTTGTGAAAACACTTAACTTTAACATACGCCCTCAACATCTTCCATTTCGTCTGCACCGTCATGCACGTGTTTACCATCTTACTAGTACGTTAATATTTCCTACAACAAACAATGGACTCTAAAACTCTCTTAACCAAACATAAGACCACAACCTGACCTCGGTATACCCCAATATATAATCAACACTATGAAATACCTTTCACCTTATTACGTTAAAATGCTTCGAACTCTATTCTACACCGGGATTCCCTCAGAACTAATTCGGGCTAAACAATAATACAAAATTTCCTATATACATCTATTTCATAATTATTTAAATATAACAACAACGAAAAACTATCTTGCTTCACATAAATAGATATACCCCAATATCTTCTTATCACTAACCATTTTTAGGTTTTGTTTCGTTTAAGAAAATTCCATTTGGCATAAGTTTACAATCCCAATATCGAATAAAAATAAATTTTTATAAACCAACAAACTATTCCTCGTCCGCATCACACTTTCCTAACACTTCTCACCTTTTAGTTATATAATTAGTATAAACTCTCATAATATACTCAATCTCAATATAAATTATTGTTGAATTTATATGCTCTGCATTCTGAAAATGGAGGAGCAGAGGTCTCTTAGTCAGAAAAACTTATATCTCGACATAAGCTATAAATTTCCTACCAAATAATTATGTTATAATTAATAATAAATAATTCGTGTGATTAAACTTTTACAAACCTCTTCGTGTGGTCTGAGGGTATCTCCGATATATTTTCATATTCATAAGATATTTAAATGGAAAAACAGTATTTTGCCACTACCTAATATACACTCAGCTATATTACAATTAAGTCATAATAATTTATACTATCTTTATGCTGAGATTAACGTCTATATGGCTAATATTACTAAAGTATATAAAAAAAATTTTCAGTAACAACCTTCGAAAAATATCAAAATGACTTTCATACCTATGATTATAAATTAAACTCTTATAAATTTAATGCATATTTTAAACTAATAGCTAACCTCTGAAAACCTTTCAAAAAGCAATTCCCGGTTTCAAACCTTCTAGATGCCAAGTAATTTATTAATATTTTATTTTTTCATAATGAGTCATTTCATCACCACCACATGAATCTTTTGATTATTTTCCAGGTTAAGGGTATATTCAAATAAATAGGAATATTACATTATTGATAAATATATATTACATATATTAATTTTAATCCACAATATTCCACATAGGAAGGTTTTTTTAGCTACATGATAAAATAAGGCGTAATTGAAATATATAAATTAACCCTTCAACCTTTTGGCTTAATATATATATATACTAAAAAACCTGCTTATATATTTCAATTTAGACTATTTTTTATTTTTTTATGTATTTTTTTTTTTTATTTTTTTTTATATTTTAATTAATTTTTTATTTTATTTTATTATTAGATATATCAATGATTAAATATCTAAATAATTCGATTCAAATAATTAATAATGATAATAATGGTAAGTGAAAGATTCACATTAGATTCCATCTTAATTTATGAGACCCATCTGGATAAATCATATATGATTCCATAGTTATATTATTCACCTTCAATTGTAAAATATTAAAGATTCATGAACTGACACTTAAATAAAACATTATTAATTCATAATAACCTTAAACTAAATACCCTTTAAACCCCGTAGCGAGAAATATTTATCATCAAATTTATCAACACAATTATGATCTAAGAGCGTTGAATATTGAAATTTGTACTGTAAAATGGATGTAGATTTGCATTGATATCAATGAATTAACATTTACACTTAATTGTTTACTATCATATCTCATAATCGAGATTTTAAATATAATTACACTACTTCCCAAGTTGAAACTGACATTTGGTTATGTATTTCATATAATATGGGATATTTAATAATTTTTATTCCCTATATAATTTTGGTATACTATTGGCCAAATATTGCGTTGGTAACAGGAGAGTTTTAATTCAAATTTTTACATTTTTCGGCTCAACTTACTCTATAAATTGATTACTTTGTTTTCTCTATGGTGAAGCTTACATTTTAATTAGTTTTTAAATAATTTATCCAAACTTTTTTAAAAAACAATTTTCCTTTTTTAGTATACTGTATAATAACTAAAGGTATAAGAATGATTATTTTTATTTATTTTTTTATTTATTAAAAAATCTAATTTTGTGAATTTTTTTTGATATATTTTATATATATTATTATTATATTCATTTTTTCAGAATTCGTAACGTTCATGACAACTGTAAAATATATATAATATTGTAACTCTATGCATAAATTAATATATGTACCTAATAAGTATATCTAGCATTGATACTAACGTGATCAGATGATATAACCGAAGATCAATAAATAACTCGACAGACAAATAATACTCAAATAAAATAGTGAAAAAATAGTAATCATAATTGAAAAGTGTTTATCCTATTAATATTAAGATAACTACGTACATCATAAAAGAACTCCACCAAAATAATTCTGATAAAATTGCCACGCATACTTCTGGTCATTTTCAGATTCGAGTAAAAAGAGTTGGTGCACGTTCGACGGAAATTGACGTGCCAACGAAGTTCCCAGAACAGCTATTCGTTGACTTAAACTATTTTGTATTATATCCTAATCATTGGGTTATATGTATTATTAAGTTCTTAGTTTAAATGTGATTTTAAAATTTAGGAATAAACAGTATGTTGCAGTCTTTATTGATTAACATAAAATATAAATGGTAATATTATAATACATAATAAATAACTAATAAATAAAATATTAAAACAAATAAATAAAATAAATAAATATAATATATTAAAAATAAATGAACAAATAAATAACATTCAAATGGATTTTAAATCGTCGCTTTGAAAGGCAATATAAGAATATGATGATTATATCATATTTAGAGTATATAATTTTATAAATATATAGTTATAGCACATCATAATAAGAACAAAAAATGAAAATAAAAAAATATAATTAAATATTTTCTAATATAATTCAAAAAATCTTTATTATTGTTATTTTCATAACCATCGCTTATTAAAATAATATTGTTCATTTTCAAAATATATATTCAGACAATATATTATTTTAAAATTATTAATCTTATTTCGATAATATTCAAAACTGTTTCCAAAAGATTAAAATTCGATGAAAAGATCTGTTATGAATTTATATATATAAATAAAATTATTTTTCACGCTTTTTTGCACAACTTATTCATGCGATTTAGTATTCCAATTATTATTAATATAAAGAAATATTGAGCAAATATAATTTAATTTCAATTACTATGTGACATTATAATAGAAAATTATTTATTGGTATAATATAAGTGAGGTACCAAAATAGTAAAACATGATGAAACTAGTACTACTTTAAATATTTACCATTCACAACACTCTCCCTGTCTCCTTTGTTACCATATATACATAAATACTAATATATATTATAACTATACCTTTATAATATACCTTAATATATATAATTCTTTCTCTTATCTTCATCTCCTTGTCCACTCAGCATTGCTGAGTGTATGAGATGTGACATAACCTATATATCTGAGGATGAAACGACGTAAATCGTTTAGTGTAGCCAAGATATAAATGTATAGTCGAAAGGACTAATAAAGCACCCTCTATCCATAAACCCCCTCACATATAACTCATCACACCCTATAAGGGTCGTAGATACCTTCCAATATCACAGGCCT
>JABUQX010001047.1:15000-33589 GCA_015478945.1 Trachelipus rathkii
AAGAAAGGGATAAAAATTGGTAATAAAAATAAGTTTGTGAAGATTCCTAATGAAGAGATAAATTTGAAAAGAAATAAGAATGAAGCAGAGTTTAATAGAGAAAATAACGAAGATGAAGGTTTCACTTTGGTAAGATCTCGTAAAAAATTTAAAAATATTATATATGGTTCTAAAAATTTGAACCCATCTGATAATTTGAGAAGTGCTAAGTCAGTTTTAGATTTGTATATCGGTCGCTGTGACCTAACTGTTAAGGATGATCATATAAAAGAGTATATCAAGAATAATTTAAATGTTGAACTTCTAAAAATCGAAGAATTAAATTGTAGAAATCCTTATTCTAAATCTTTTAAAATTACTACAGAATTGAAGAATAGAGTTAAGATATTAAATGAAGACTTTTGGCCTGAAGGCATAATATGTAGAAAGTTCTTTAATAAAAATAAAAAGGAATGATGAATTCTTCGATTACTGGATTAAAGATTGCTACATATAATTGCAATTCATTTAGGAATAATTCTGAAGTTGTTAAGAAACTTATGTCTAATCATGATATTATACTATTACAAGATATAATGCTAATGGAAAAAGATATTCACTTGATAAATAACTTATCAGAAGAATGGGATAATGTGTCTTTTGTTCAAAAAGAAGTTGTAAATATAATACATGAGGGTAGACCTAAATAATTTTGGATTATCTAAATGAAATTATGGAGATTGAAGCAATAATAAAAAGTACTCATCATGATTCTTTAATCATTGCAGGTGATTTTAATACGAACTTAGATGGTTCAATCTATGGTGAAATTTTAAATGACTTTGTTAAGAATTTTAAATTGGTCTTGATGGATGGAATTTTGCCTAAGGATTCATTTACATATCTGTCACCGGCTCACAACACAACATCCTGGTTAGATCATGTTGTTTGTTCTAATAACTTGAAGGAAGATATTAACGATGTAACAATCCTATATGATTGCTGTTTGTATGATCACTTTCCAATGTCTTTTACTCTCTTAATAAGGGCTCAAATCGAAAAAGAAAGATATAAAGAAGACCTTGACTTCAGATTTGTTTACTGGAACAAGCTAACTGACCTAGAAATAAAAAGTTATAAAAATAACTTAGATCAATTTAGTGATATTATAAGAAAATCTAAAAACGAAGTTATACACTGTAATAAATATGGCTGTGGAAATGAACGACAATCCAGATCAATATAAATTATTTTTTATAAATCTATATAGTAATATCATGAACAAGTCCCATGAAAACTTCATATAAAAAGAAGTATAATTAAAAATGGAATTCAAGGTTGGATTGATTCACTAAAACTTTTCATCGCGGTGTAGTTATTAAATTTATTTCATGGAAAAATAAAGAAGAAAAAGAAAATAGGGATAAGAACTTGACAATAATGAAATAATATAGGGCAAAATCAAGTTATTTGAAAAAATATGTGTAAGGAAAAAGGAAAGAGAACATACGGAAATAAAAACATTGAATAAGTTTTAAAAACAACAACAAAAATGGAAACCTTTTTTAGAACCAAGTTACTATTAGATGAGAGGAAAAACATGCCAACTAGAAATAGATAGAGAATCTGATGAAAAGAAATACCGGAATAGTTTTCAAATAAATTTAGTGATATATTTGGTGACAAAAATTGACAGTCAAATGAAAGTTTTAACTTTAAAGATGTCGTATGGAATGAAGTGTAAGAAATGTTTAGAGCTTCGGAGGTTGGAGCATTTATTCGCAAATTGATACCTACCTTAAGATCGGAAAATTATACAATTGTTTCATTCTATAAATTGAGTACTCAAAGCTCCGATAGATTAATAGCAGAATTTTATAGAATGTTTGCATTTTTCTTAATTATTTCAATATCAAAATGCTGAGTGGTGTTATTACTTCAATAATTAAACATCAATACAGAGAGTAGTCAGATATTAATAACTACAGACCAATTATGATGTCATCTGCTTTTCTCAAGTTGATAGAAAAGGGTATATTGGATAGACTAAAGGACTTTGTGTTTTACAGGGTTATAGCATAGATTATAATATCATATTAATATATTTATTAGACTGAAGATCACCGCTATAGTATTGGCACGAGCTTTATTTAGTTTATATCGAATGTTATAGTTTAATTTATAATAGATACATAGTATAAGTACTAATCTATGATATACATGGTGATACCATAAATTAAACTTATAGTTATGTTAATTATATAGTATATATATATAGCCGAAGTTGTCTTTTTATGGTATGTAGGGGTATACATAATATAATATCATTAGTAATGATGATCATCTCGATCAAATAAGTGAAATCGGTTCTACACTAGATTGTAGATATAGGGTTATATAGGCATATTTTGTAATTTACATAGTAATTATTAGAACAGCCCTAGTGAGTGCATTTGAGGTGTACGGATTTGCTAATAGAGCATGTTATTTATGAGTATTATAAGTTAGGTTGATTATGACTGGGTAATAACAGGCCCCATATATATTATACTGATGGCTATTATTAACTACTTATGATCTTTATATAAATTCTATATAGTCTTATATATTGATTAAATAGAATATACTCTCAGGAGATAGAAATACCCCTAAGAATTATATATACTTTAATATTACTATATATATATATAAATTCATAATCAGTATAATGCCATAGATCAAAAACTACATAGAAAGTATGATGAAAAATGAATGGAAAATTTAATAGAATATTAATTAACAACCTGAGAAAATTACCTAAATAAGAAATTCCTATTAAATCAGAACTAACGTATTTATAACCGAGATATAATATAGTAATGTAAACATCAAAGCAAACGAATACATTAATATCGATTAACTACGGACTATTCAATTTTCTATTTTTAATTAATATTTGGATTATGGTCTATTCATTATCATTTTCACACTATATTAATTAACAAGGCTTCATCCTGTTGGACGTAATCAGTTAATTTTTTTTTAGGGTATTTAGACCTCACTGTTCTTCTTTATAGTTATTTAGGTAATTTTATGAGGTCAAGAAAACTCTATTATTTTGGATTCCATACTACGAACTTTCTGATTCCTTTTCGATATATCTAAAATGGTTCTGTGACCATATCTCTTTACGCTTTATGTATATGAAGTAAAATTTATCAAATAATATGGACCTAATTTCTAAGAAATTCTCCTCCCGTGAGATGCTACCTTAAATAAAAGCAATATTGTTTCATCATTTATATAAAGTTCTTGTGATACAGCGAATTATATCCATTTTTCATGTTAACATTACGAAACTCTGATTCCTTTTCAGATATTCCTAATAATGGTTTGACTGACCTGCTCCCTTTTATGTATGATAAGAATATTTTTATCAACTGTAAGGACCTGAATTTACAAGCAAACTATCGTCATCTATCCATTAAGTTAAAGCATATATGTTTTCTATCTCGTATAACTAAGCTTTGAAAAACTATTATTATACGTGCTGCAATTGAGATCAAATCTAATGATATACATATTAGATAAAACGCCTTATTCTGTGAACCTTTCCTGGATTCAACGGTTCGATTAAATAAAACTGTAGGCCTTAATTTAACTTGTGTATAATTACTAATTGTTCACATATCTCTAAGTATAAATTTATAATGTATTAACATTTTGTACTTTTAATACAATTTATAATATGTTGTATGTTTGTTTAATATATCCTAACTCAGGATATTAATCACAATAATAATGCTTATGGTGTTTAAATGCACCCTTTTATTTTTTGTATAAAGATTAAACATTTATATAGTATTTTTATGTATTATCAAATATATTTGATATATATGTATTTTAGATCTCCGATAGTACAATATATTTATTGAAATTTTGAATATTTCTATACATACCATATATTAATGATGATTTTATTTCGCTTTTGTGTATGGTATATCTACTTATATAGTCTATTTGACTAATTCAGATATTCTCGCATTTGAAAGTATTTAACTTTATTTATTTTAGTTATTATTTTAACCTCATTGAAAATGTTTTAGATATTTGTTCGCATTGTTAAATGCCCACAAATATGTAAACATTTAAGGTTATATATTTAATTAATCTTGTATAAATTATTATAGCATACTTTCTCACCCCGTGTTTAGCGCTGAAAGTAATGTAGTACTCCATTATAACTTTGTAAATTTTAATTTATGTTCGTACTTATGATAAAGTATAAGTTGCGCACGAGCAAAATTTTAGGAATAAGTTCGAAAGTGTAAATAATATATAAAACCTACGTCCTGTTGAGTAGATAATAACTCTAGAGCTAATTATTTTTAAGAATTAAAGAAATTAATCTCACTGAAAAGTTAACTCTCTCCAGAACTTACTTACACAACTTCAAACAATCAACTTTTCTGGCCAGGAGAGGTTCATATCTCTCACGGAGGGCTGTCTCCGTGAATGCACCATAAAAATCAAACACAGTTACTATTTGTGTGCGTTTAAGACGAAGATGTATAGGGAGGTGGATTAAAACGCGCTGGATAAAGAACCGTGGAGACTCGAGTAGCACAATCTGTAACGTCACACAACTGACGAAGAGAGAGTAGTATAGAGTTATGCTAAACTAGAAGAGGACTATTTTGGTTTTGATAAAGAAAAACATATATATGTGCACGTTTATTTTTCAGGCTGGAAGGGAACATTATGATAGAGATACTGATCTATTTTTTGGATTTATTAATAGGAGTTTGAAGATCTCCAAAGATGTAAGGAAGGAGGCATGGTTGTGAACTTGTCCAGGAGATGATCACTCTCTCTGAGTTTACTATATGAGTTAAACAGAAAGATGTAGTTGTTGGAGTTATTGTGTGGCTACGACAAGGAAGCCTCTAGCAATTTAATGTGGTTTATTTCCACATTTTTTAAAAGAGATAACGTATTGCAAACTTTGTTTGCGCTTCCTAAAAAGATAAGTACCTCAGGACTTTGTCCTATTTCATCAAAAAGATGAAGGAGGTATGTGCATAACCTGAAGGGTATTCGGAGTGTATTCATTCTCCATATTGCAGATTATATAGTTCTAAATAGTGTCACGAGTTGGGCAATAACGTTCGCCTCGTTTTTCGACGAGGGTTGGTAGTGAACTTGACAAAACTGCTTTCAAAACTTCTCATTAATACTATTATAATAGGGGGATCCTCGACAAGAAATACGCATTCAGTCCGACCGTATTTCAAAAGAATAAATTATTCATAAGTATCTCATTCCTATATACATAAATATTAAATATATATATATATATAATATATAATTAATATTAAGTATATATATATATATTAATATATATATATATTAATATATATAATAGTATATATATATTTATATAATTAATTATATATAATTATATATATATATTATATATATATATATATATTAATATTAATTAATTTTATAAATATATAATTATATATATATATATATACATCAAGAAAGCTTTTGTATTTTGAGAAATTTAAGGCTGTGCCCACCCCACCTAGAGACTCGAGATATGTCGAGGCACAGACGTTTCTCGAGGATGGATGTAGATAGTTAATAAATATGTAATCAAAATGGCGGAGAGGTGCTTAATATATGATGGTATGAAAGAGAGACGAATATACTGAATCTCTCAGACTAAAAAGCAAGAAAATTGATCGTTTTGACTCAGGCACTGCGGTAATCGGCTTCAGCTCTATTCATTTTGAACATTTCAAATACTAGTGCAAAAAGTTATATTCTCATTGTATAAATATCTCTTTTTCTCCCATATCAAAGGTCTGGCAATTGGTGGTCTGAAAAGAAGAGTTGGTATGGAGTGTGGGTCATCTTCGCTCACGATATGTGGGATTCGCGCCGTCCCCATTGACATTTAGGCGAACACCTCGGTCTGAACTGGAATTATAGTTAAGGAAGCTTGTGATTATCTCCAGCTCGAAATATATATATGGAAGTTTATGAAGCATGACTAACGATTTACACACATATATAGCGATGGTATTTATGATAGTATTGACGACTTATCTATTATCAATAGAATTCGTATACCCTTAGCTCTATGTCGAGTGTGAGAGCGACTTATTATTATATCACACCTATTCTCTTTCCTAGAGAATATCATTACTCTTATATAACTAGTAAAGAATTACTGCAAACTAACTCATAATTATATATACAGTAGTGGACATACCGTTATGGACTAAGAACTATCTATATCTAACAATTACACCCTAAGAAGATGACAAGACTAGTCCTATAGGTGAAACATTCTTTATCCAAAATCATTAGACGTAATAGTTTCGTATAGGTGTATTGATGAGCTGTACCTTATCATTGTTATAATATAACCCCAAGTCCCCTCACAACCTCTAATAATACTCTAACAAATCTCTTACTCAATTTTTGGATGCAATAGAAAATGTTTTCAGTATATATCATAGTAGTTGATAACATAATAGATTCTAAAGGAATTTTACCTAAGATCAACACTTATCACATATTACCTCCTATCCTTCAAAAGAAATATGAATATATATATATATATACTTTATGATTATATATATATATATATATATATATATATATATATATATATATATAATATATAATATATATATATATATATATATTATATATATAATTAATATATATAATATATATATATAATATATATATATAAAGTTTATTGGGCACTGACAATGTCCAAATTTACACTCTGTAACTGTTTGGACAAGGTGTAGGTTATTCAAAGAAATTTACTTAAAAAAACCGAGTTAATGTTATTATTCAAATTACTGATTGAATTTAACATCGAAGTAGCTTTCTGTGATAATTCACAGGCCATTCTTTTATTTCTTCCAATGACGCAAGTATTGGCTCAAGAATCTCTTTAAAAAGAAAAACCGCTTCATGCCGTTCACACCATCTGGTCTCGCACATCTTTTTGATCCTCTTTTATTTTGGTTACTAGAAACTCTTTTATTTTATCTTCAGAAGTTTTGTGCGCTTCCGGAACTCGATCGAAAAAAGGTGCATAATTTCAGAGATGAATCCTAAGACATTTCGAATTGCCCAGAATTTTAGAAGAGTCTGAGAGACATAGATTTAAACAATGTGCTCACACAATGTATGTATAGAGCTTTAGGATACTCGTTCCGAATAACAGATTGCACTCCTCGGAATTCGCCACTCATGGAGGAGGCTCCATCATATCCTTAGCCTCTTAAATTTCGAGTTTTAAACCAAGATAGCCGAGTCTCTCCAAAATTACATTTGCCAATGCTTTCCCTGAGATATCATAAACCGGAACAAATGATAAATTTTTTTTTCTTAAAGTAAAAGGAGTATCACCTTCATCACCACCAATCGCGTACCTTAAACAAAGTACAAACTATTCTGTTTGGGAAATATCCGTTGCTTCATCAGCTAATACTGAAAAAATTTTTTTTATTAACTTCTTCCACTATTTTCCTTTGTATAAGCTGCCTAAATGACTGTATGATTTCATTCTGTATTATCAGACTCGTATACATTGAATTTTTGGAAGATAGAAGTAAGTGGTTCTTCAAAGCCTGGTCACCTCCAATGGTCGAAACCTAAGAAGACTTCTAAAATTTCCGTTATTTTCAGCTGAAGTTGATAATTCAATACGTCCAGAATCACTTGAGCCCCTTAATGAAAGACCTTGCCGGCCACATAAACGTACAGTTTCAATTATTGGTACAAGTTTTTCTCTATTTTCCTTCACGTTTTTCTTTTTTTTTTTCTTCTTTTTTTACAGTTGTCACCACAACTCACGGGCAGAGCCCTATTCAGGGAGAGGGTGTTGCACGCTAAATTTCATCCACTAGCGTTAAATTAGGCAGATGAGCACAGACGCAGGCTTTAAGTGAGGGAGATTAAAATTCGGCAAAAAACCAAGGGATTGAAGAGAATTTCCACAGAACATATGTGGCAGGAAAGGGAGCACGCAAACGACTAGCCTGGAGTTACATACATCAACAAAAAACTCGTGTGCAGACACAGCACCCCTTGTGCTACGAGGGCGTCGTAAAGGTGGTGGTACTCGAGTGGTAAGTTCCCTCGAACACCTGCCGCTGCATTACCTATAGAAAAGAGATAAAGCACCAACATCGCGCGCCGCAAAGATAGAGGTCAAGTGAACTGGAAAGTACAGAACAGTTTTATAAGCATTTTGGCTTTGACTCGACCCTGTCCAAAAGCCGGGTGGAACCAGAGCCCCCCGCAGGATAATATCAGTTACTCCATACAAAGGGCGGATGAGACACTTTTATAGCTGGGTAACTGAAGAAGAGGAAAAAAAAATCTCCAGTCTAAACAGAACTCCCAGTTTATTTGAGGCCGCCCTAGCAACCGTGGTGATGTGTGAGGTTTCCAAGACCTTTTTTGTTTTGTTAAGGCCAAGGATGTTTATATTGTCAACCAGGCAGAGACGAGAGAACCGTCAAAAGAGATAGGAAGTTAGAAGGTGTTTTGGAGAAGGAGATTTGTAAGAGTTGATTTTTTAAAGAATTGAACTTCACAAGGTTGAGACGACCATTGATCTATCCAGATCAGCGAGAATAGAATCGGAAAGATTACGACTAGAGGCAATTTTAGAAGTAGAAGAGGGAGCAGAATTGAAATGAGTTGAAGAATGAAGGGTCGAGTCATCGGCATTGAGTGGATAGAGTTAGAATTGCAGGATGAGAAGATCATTAATGAAAAGTAACGAATAAAGTATCAGATAAGACAGAACCGCTCTGAGGAAACCACTATTAACAGAAAAAGAAGAAGTTGCTCCATCAACCACAGCCGATATTGAGCGCCTGAAAGAAAACTAGACATACGTAAGCAAAGTTAGATAGAGGAAACCAATAGTGAGGGGAGCTTTTGGAGAGCAGTGACGGTTTTGCGTCACATCTCTCGGTCAGATCTTTGGATATGTCATGGCGGTCTTCATCGTTTTAGCAATCGTCCGGTTAGTTCCTTGAGGGCGGTATAGCCAATTATTATCTGGTTTAATAGGAATTGTATATTCACCAAGTAGACCTCGTAACGTCGTATTAAGCTCGTTGTACGTGGCGAATGTTGGATTTATATGAATGGAATGAGATTCCATTGATGGTTATGAGAGTGAGAGTTAAGAAGGGTTTCGAAGATCTTATAGATAGAATACAGGTTGAAGCTATAGGGCGATAGTTAGAAGGATCAAAGCGTCTTCCTTTTTCGGAAATAGGTTGGAATGTGCGTGCTTCCAACATGAGGGAAAGTGTAGTAAATTGAGACAATATAGAGAATATAGGTGAACGAGGGGAGGGGCCAGCCTCGGAAGCACCACCTCCCATCAAACTCGGGAGGGATGCCTCCGGGGCCCCCGCATCCTTAACGTTCATTAGTATCTCGAGGAGCCCATGCCCCGTCAATATGTAGATCACATGGCAATATTAGGACATTAGGACAATCCTGAGAAGAGAAGGTGGATGGGAGAAGGAGATTGCCAGAATCGGTCCAGGTGAGTTAGAGGAAAATAGGAGGCCGATAGAGATTCCATTTTTTTCAGTTGGATGTAGCAGAGGATAGGCAGATTTACTATGAAGTTGTTATGATGGATGTTTTGGCAGAGGCCGAGAAGATTTGTCAGTAGGAAGAACCAAGGAGGTTACGCACTTATTCGTAGTGGATGAGCGTGTTGTAGTTCTTGTTGTGGTGGGTGATAATATCACTACAGGACATTGGTGCTCGGTCGTTCTTCTTTTCAGTCCTCGTGATTCGTGTGGTCAACTTATCGTCGTTCATCTGCTAGTGGCCCAGGTTCATCCGCAGCAGATGTGAAATTATCCTGTAAGGGATTATATTTTATTCATATCCCATCACACGCGTGAGGTGATGAATGTTGATGTATCAGTTTATCTTATCAAACATTATATCTCCGGTTTAATGTATTTTCTTACGTCTGATGCTGGTGCTCTGTTTGTACCCTACGCCAAGTGTGGACGGGCAGAGGCGCGTTGCGGTTCTGTTTGGTGGGTGACTATAATTGGTATGCCTTACTAAGGAACTTTACTCCTCGGTCGTTCTTTTCTTTTAAGTCCATCGGTTGAGGTAGTGGTCAAACATTAATTCGCGTTCATATTAATTTGCCGTGATATTCGCACAAGCCATTATCCGTTAGTTTAGGGAGTTTTTCTTCTTTCTAAGTGGCCCAGTTTCTAGAGTCCCCTAGGGAGGAAGTTTACGGCCTATTGTGTGCGCTTTAGATGTTATCTACATCAGGAGATACGTATTTTAATTAGTCACAACCAGCTGCGGTGAGGTGTAGATAGCAGTTGAGAGCGAGGATAATCTATTTATTCAATACTCACTTATAGATACACACTTTATATATACTATATATATTATTAATACTCACCACACAAGGTTAGATAAATGGTTAGTACTCTACTCTGATCGTCTATACTTATGAAGTTAGTTGCACTGCCTATGGTCTAGAGGCGGGAATGTACTGTGCAAGTATTATGTACCGCACTTATTATAAGTATGATTATTATCTATAGGCCGGTTTAATACATTAAATCTGTTTGACTTAGTTCAAATTTCCTAGTAACCTCATCACTAGGTATAATAATTATTTATGTGTATGGATTAGATATATAATGATAGATCCTATGCAGTAATCACTTCCTCTAACTAGTATACTTAGCTGTCGGATATTCTATACCAAAGTCATAACAGTAGATTGCCGTCGGGCACAGATATATATATATATATATATATATATATGTATATTATTAATTATGATTATTATTTATATGATAGTCTTTGTAATACTTAGTCTGAATATAATATATATATTTACTATATATAATTATATAATATATTATTTTTATATATTACTTATTAAAACGTCTGTAATAAACAAATTAATTATCATATATAATCGTATATATTATTAGCTCTTATTATATACTCTATACTAGCTATATCTCCTAATTTATACTTGTATTCGTAATGTAATTCACTATGTCGATCGTATGTCATACACTATACGTGATATGACAGTTGTATATTCATAGATAAAACTTGGCGTAGCTGGTTATGATGGCATTGAAATGCATCATTTTTGGGATGATAAATCCATAGACAGCTATTATGTCTAAAATTACACATGCTTATACAATATCTTACTAGACGATACAGAAATACGAATTGCTTTTTTTCACTTCAGGCCCTGTGCATAAGTGAATAATCATAATACAATGAGGAATACGGGATATAAGTATTTATGATCTGTAGTATTAATATATGTTGAAAAATAAATCCGATATTACAGATCATAAAATAAATAGACAGTATAATAATACATAATTAATTAATGCGTCTGAGCAGAATTAAGCTATAATTATAGATAATAATATCATGAATAGTGTGTTGAATAATAATTTAATATAATATAATAATAATAATGAATATATATTAAATAATATAATTTAATACTTGCCCAGCACTTAATTATATATGATATGAGTATATATAATATTGATGCTATATATTATTCGCTGTATATACATCTTATTCTATATACCTCCTGCAAAAGGATAAATCTGATAAACTAACTAGTATATTAGATGTATAAATTGGAATATTGCGGGATTGTATATCGAATTATAATTATATAAAATTATTGGGTGTTAATATATATATATTATTGTTATATATTAGTGTAAGATATTTTGATACTGAGTACTTCTATATATTTTATTCGCCCATTCCCATGGGTTTCATGATTCTGAAAGGAGGAATATCTTATAGAAGGAATGTTATGTTTTCATATGGGATGTGTCCAGCTGATGCAATCTGCCTTCTGCTGAAATTGCAGGAGGATGGTGGAGGAGGCTATGTTCTAGAAGTGCGTCAGAAGAAGGTTCATGTATGACAATTCCCCCTGACTTTTCACTATCCCCATAACTAGTTGATCCGTTTCCTCCTATCTATTTTCATAAAGTAACTGTCTCTGTTATATCTTTCATCTCCTGTCTGCGATTTAACCTATAATGATATACTAATAATAATAATAATAATAATATTATATAATAATATAATAATTATTAATAATATATAATACATATATTCATATATATAAATTCAATTATTAAAGTGCACTGGTAATGAATAATAATATTATTATTATAATTATAATATTAATAAAATATATAAAAATAATATTACATCATAAAATTATATAATCTATTAATTAATAATTTAATAATATAATAAATTATATAATGATTAAATTAATTGATCAATTCAAATTCTTAAATGTATATAATAATTTAATTATGCCATGAATTAATACTATTTAACATATAATTAATAATTCCTAAATACATTATTGACAGTTTCTACATTTGTAACTAAAGTCAAAAAAGCTCTTCAACTTTCTTCATGGATTTTCTTCAAAAAGTAGCAGGTATTTATTTTGTAATTAATTTTATTGTTACTGTGAGATTACGAGTTATAACTAATATATACTATTATATAATTTATGATATATATATGATTATTCATAATTTTTACTTAAATAATATTAATAATTAATAATTTAATTAGATAATGATTTTTTATACACTATTATTAATAAATCTATATTAAGCAATCACATATATATTACATATTAAATTAATTATTAAAATTTATTAATTATATAATAATTATATAATTATAATATTATAGAATTTATAATTAATATTATTTTTATATATTTATATATTATTTAATTATAATTTATATTATATTAATAATTTAATATAATTTATATTAAATTATTAATTAAATTAATAATAATATCAATGATATATTTTTAATTTAGTATTACGGGATTGAAAATTTATATCGCTATTATTAGATTAATATATATATTATTATATAATGTATTATATAAATTTATTTAATATGTGATATAAGAATATATTGAATTTTTATTTTTTTTATAAATAAATTACAGTTATAAAATGAAATAATATTCATTAGATAATTTTCCTTAATAATTATTGATTTTGCTGACGTGACAAATCTAATATTATAATTTTATATTAATTTATATTTTTAATTGTTTACAAAAATATTGAAAATATTTATTTGAGGTGAATCTAAATCCTAGATCTAAATGTATTAGTAGATTATTTTCACTTTATACTTATTAATAGATTAATAGAACAATATTATCTAGATATTTAATTCAATGAATTATTAAATATTAACAACCAAATAAGCAACTACATCTGTAAAGTGTAATAAGATTCTACGACGATATGTACATTTTATATAATGTGAATAATATAGAATATTTTAATTTATTATAATCATAATAGTTTATGATTATGTTATATTATATAAAGTAAATTATTTAATATATATAATAATTTATAAATGTATAAATTTATGTAAATAATAATAATGAGATACCATAATCTATCAAAGTAAATAAATTGTTATTCTAAATCGTGTTTTTATTTTATATTTTTACATTATTTTATTATGATGATTTAATGTTTCTTATAATTTAAATTTTAGATATTATATAAAGTTGTAATAACATAGTTAACTACTTTTGATGTATCTCTCCATTTAAATATTGAGTGTGACATTAGACAGCATCTAAATTATATGAATAATTATATTATTTGTTTATCTGATTCATTGGGTTGATTGTTTTATCGTCATATTACATATAATTTCTATATTCATAATGTTAGATATCCTTCTTGTTTTATATAATATGGTTGGAGACGCCAGCTTACTGTTATTTATTTTTATTTATATTAAAATTTCACTATATTGTTCAGATTATATTTTTGTTTATCATTAAGTGAGAGTGGGTTACTTAATGATTAATATTATAATTCATTTTTTTTATTATTATTATATTATAGTAATATCGATGTTATATTCATACCTCTTCATATTATTAATAATTATAAATGTATATTATAATTATATATTATATTTAATATATATATAAATAGTTCTTTAGGAAAAATATCTGGTGTCAGGTTTTAGTTTTGTATAGTATTTTTTTATGTTATTATTTTATTATTCGATCGAGTTTATAGTTATCAATAAATTATATTTATTGGATTATAAATTTCTAATTATTATTATATATTATATATTATTGATTTTGTTCCGATCTTATTATAGATTCATAGTTATATATTTATATTATGAGCTTATTTATAAATTATAATTATGATTTTATAATTATAATTATAATAATAATTTTAATTCTAGTTTTATTTGAATGATTTTCATAATAAAAGTACTTTTATTTTGAAGGAATATACATAAATAATAATCTAATTTTATAGTGGTGCTCGAGCCGCGGGGGACGAAGGTCCAATACTAATACACTCGAATAATACGATTACCATCACTAAGACATAATACATATAGATGAAGAATACAGTGCGAACATTACTGATTCTAATTAGCGGAATCTTACTCTAGGGGAAAGATAGAGTATATCAGATCATATAAGAATTATAACTTCAAAATAACGACTAATTAACAATATATAAAGACTTGTAATATATTAATAAATAATTAATATTAATATTAATTAAATATAAATTAAATATATAATAATAATATATAATTAAATAATAATTATAATATTAAATAATAAAATATATAATATAATAATATTATAATAAATTAAAACAATTATAAATAATTATAAATAGTTATTGTAAATATAAATTAATTATATAATTATATATGGTTTTAAATATTACATATATAATTATAATATATATATTATATAAATATAATTATAATATTATAAATTATATATAATTATATATATTATATATTAATAAATTATAATTATATATATTATTATAAATTTAATAATATATAATTATAATTATAATTATATTATTATTATTATAAATAAATTATTGATATAATAATATAATTATACATTAATTATAATAATAATTAAATTAAATATAATTACTTAAATAATATATATATAATATATAATCATAATAATAAATATAATAATACATAATAAATTAAATAATAATAATAATATATTATAATATATAAATTATAAAATTAAATTATTAATATATAATAATAAATTAATATAATTAATATGGATTAATAAATTATATAAATCAATATATAATACTAATAATTAATAATAATAATAATAATAATTAATATAAATAATATAATATATAATATATATAAATAATATATATACATAATATGAATAATTATAGGAAATAATAATAAATATATAAATAATCATAATTCAAATAATAATATAATATAATATAATTATATTATAATAATATAATAATAATAATAATAATTATAATAATTATATAATAATATATAAATTAATAATCAAATATAATAAATAATATTAAATAATAATAATAATAATAATATATATATATATAATATTAAATTAATTTAATATAAAATAATTAAATATAAATTAACATTAAATATATAATAATAATAATAATAATATAATATAATATATAATAATAAATAATAATATAAATTAAATAATTAATTAATATAATCTAATAATTAAATAATAATAATAAATTAAATTATTTTATTTCATTAAATATTAAGTATAATTAATAATATACAATAATAATATTGAAATGAAAATTATATTATATAAAAACTCAAATAAATGTATACTTACTTTTTTATTATTTATTTGACACTGTTAAAAATTATCATGAAAACTTTTTCCCCTTTTCCATTCTAGTTTAAATAACGTGAAGTAATCAAATCAAACCAATTAAGCAGACTTAGTCCTAATGATTACATACAGAAACCGCGTTGTTCATAAAGTCTTCTCACATAATAATCATAATGCGGGGCGTGGATTATTTCCAAATAAATATATGTTAAAGTGAAAATTTTATTTTAATATATATTAATATTCTTAGTAATAATAATAAAGTTTAAGAGCATGCATATAATAATAATTTCTATTTTTGAATAATTTCTCATAATCCTAATATCACTTTTTAACTATTTAATAATTCTTGAATTTGTTTTGTGAATTCTCTAACATCTCAATAATACATAAATAATTGTATTAAAATCAAATAATCAATTAATAAATCAATTAATATCAATAATAATGAATTCTCATCTCCATTCATCTACATATTCAAGCATCATTTTACAAATCCCAATTTTGCCTCATAATCTTCTCTCTCTAATTAATATAACATTTAGTCTTTATATAATATAGATAAAATACATATAATATATATATACATAATATATAGATATATATATGATATAAGTAATATATATAACTAAGTAATAATATTAAATAATAATAAGTAATAAAAGTTTTATATTAATTACAATGTTATTACAATATATTAATTTAGACATACTAGAATTAAGTTAGAAAGACAATTTATTTTTTGAGGTCCTCATTTCAAATTTAAAATTAAATAAATAGTTCGGTTGGTACATTATAGACTTAAAAATGAACGTAGGTCAGCTTAATAAATAAGCAAAAACACATTATTAAGATTAAAGGGAAAGCTAGCTACATTTTCCTATTCGTAAGGAATGCTCAAGGTAAAAGGTCTTACTCAACGTTTTGTCATCCTTTAATATGAGATTCTGGTTGCAACAAACACACATCAATTGCCGTTTTATTGCGTTTTGGAATATCTAACTATGCTTCTTATATTATCATCCCATCAAAAAATGCTTTTTTAAAACTAGATACATGAAAATCACCCATTAGAGATGATGCCAGCTGGTTAAGAAAAAAAAGAGGACTATAAATATTATAAGAACCCTTGTTACGGAAAAAAAATAAAGACAAGTAAATGACCCAGTTGTTGGAAATGTATCTGCGTGAAGATAAGTTTTTACCTACACGACTAACTTTACGGTGATAATATAAATGACAACGACCGATGTGTTAGTAAAAAATTCAATTAATAATTTAATAAGACATATTAGCACTTTAGAAAGCGTGAGAGGTTGTGGGGATGGGACTTATTTATACACTTACTTTTACAAAACAACATCGACAGATGACGAATACATCAGCACATTACTCGGTCAGTTGAAATAATAATTTTCTGGCTTTTGGAGATTTTTTATATTGTAACGATACTTACATTATATATAGTCATAGGCTCTATAATATACTTGAATACACGAAAAAAAACGAAGGGTAATTTCCATTAAGATTTTACATTTCCGTTATTATATATTAAATATATAGAAGTATATGGTGTATTCATCAAAATATAGAAGCACTAGATATATATATATATAATTATATATTATATATATATATATATAGATATATAATATATATATATATCATATCCTGTATATATATATAAAACTATGTGTGTTTTTACATTTTAATATATATATTATATCATATAATATAAATATATATATATATATATATATATATATATATATATATATATATATATATATATATATATATATATTATTACTAACTATATTATTATATAATATGATAAGCTCTTTATCTTTATAATTATTATATTATAATATATCAATGATATTATATATAATATATATATATATATTATATAGTAGTATAATAATATAAGTAATATTAATATATATATATAGCCCATGAATTTACATTATTAAGTAACTTTATTATACTTAAAAAATATATGTAACATTATTTATTGTTGTTTGCTTACCATTTTATAATAGCAAATATTTACTTTATTATAAATACTATTCTGATAATAGACTAGTTAGACCACCATTTAGATGCTGTATATATATATTATATATATATACTCTTTGTGTCTAAATTATTGGTTTTAATTTTTCTTTTTTATTTTTTTTTTTTTTTCTTTTTTATTTTTATTTTTTTTATTATTTTTTATTTTTATTTTTTTTTTTTTTTTTTTTTTTTTTTTTTTTATTTTTTTTTTTTTTTTTTTTTTTTTTTTTTTTTTTTTTTTTTTTTTTTTTTTTTTTTTTTTTTTTTTTTTTTTTTTTTTTTTTTTTTTTTTTTTTTTTTTTTTTTTTTTCTTTTTACACTATGTTTTTTTTATTTTTTTTTTATTTTTAGGTATGCTGATTATTTAAATCTTTTCATGTGGTAGGTATATATTTAGTTTTATATTTATATTTATGTATATGTATGTGTGTTTGTTTGTATGTGTATTTTTATTATATATTATAATATTTTTACACGCATATGTATTAAACGTGATTATATAATTATTATATAGTCAATTTCAATTATAAATTATCTAATATATAAATATATATATAGTAATATTATAGTATAGTATAGTAGTTATATATTAATAATATATTATTATTATATATATTAAAGTGTATATATTAATATGTTAATTATTAAATATATATAATATAGGTTACTATAGGTTTATATCGATTATTTTATTTGTGTAATATAGTTCTAATATTATTCAGGTTCTAATAATTATGTAGTATTTTATAA
>JABUQX010001048.1:0-5000 GCA_015478945.1 Trachelipus rathkii
AATTAAAGACTTATCGATACTCAACCATTGTTTTTGGTTTCACATCCTCACCTTTCATCCTCAATTATATCATCAAGCATCATGCTCAGTCTTATAAGGATGATGCATGTATTCAGATTCTATTAAATAATTTTTTTTGTTGATAATTTAATTATTAGTGGCAATGATCTACAACATTTAAAAGAACTTTATTTTGAATGCAACAAAAGAATGGAAGATGGTGGTTTCCATCTTAGAAGTTGGGACTCTAATAATGATCAATTAAGAACTGTTATGGAAGGAGAGGGTAGAATAGTTCAACATCAGGAATCAGAAGATAAGGTTCTTGGATATCTTTTTAATCCTCTTACAGATAAGTTAAAACTAGCAAATTTTCAGTAAATGCTGATGCAAATACCAAAAAGATTGTTGTTATCTGCTGTGTCCAAGGTTTTTGATCCTTTAAATATCTTTTTACCCGTAACTTTAAGAGGTCGGTTACTAATTAGGAAATTATGGCAATTAGGTCTCGATTGGGATGAAAAGGTCCCTGCTGATGTTTTAGTTTCCTGGTCTTCACTATGTTCAGATTTAAATAAATTATATAATATTGAAATTGAAAGGTGTGCTTTCTCACCTTCTCCCTCAAACTCTTTATTTGTATTTTGTGATGCCTCATCCTCTTGTTATGGTTTTGTCGTTTATAGTATAGGTCAAGGTTTTAATTTAATATTCTCAAAGGCCAAGGTGGCCCCTCTCAAATCTAGGGCTTTGCCCTCTTTAGAGTTGTTATCTGTGTTCTTATTTTTCAAGTGTATCAAATCAATATTATCAGAATTTCAAAATGTACAGTTCAAAAACATAAAGGTGTTTGTAGATGCTCAAATTGTCCTTTCATGGCTTCCTGTCTGGAAAGGCAAAAAATAAAAATATTTTTGTTAACAATAGGCTCAAAGAAATTTATCAAATCAAAAATCAAGTTGAGCAAGAGTACAAAGTATCCATTTCTTATGCTTACATCAATACTGCTGAAAACCCAGCAGATCTGATTACCAGAGGTGTTACAACCTCTACTTTTCTTTCAAAATTGCCATTATGGCTAAAGGGTCCTTCTTGGATTCTTTTAGATCAATCTCAATGGCCTGTTAGTAAACTTAAATGTTTGTCTGAGGCCAATAAGGAAAAGACTTTACAATGTAACACATCTGTGGTTGTTTCTCAGTCTTTGTTACCATTTAAAGATTACTCAATGTGCATAGGCTTTATAAAGTAACTTCTAAAATATTCAAATTCATTAGCAGGAGTAAAGGGCTGGATGAAGATTGTGATCAGAAAGCCCAACTCTATTGGTTGAAGATAATGCAGCAGCATTGTTTTTCTAAGGAGATATTATTTCTCCAAAATCCTAAAAAGGATGAAATTCCACCGCTGGTCAATCAACTTAACTTATTCATAGATGATAAAGGCCTAATCCGATCCAAAGGTAGAATTGCCAAGACACTTTTATATAATGATGATGTGATAAATCCAATTCTTCTTGGCAAGGATCATCATCTCACTAAATTAATAATAAGAGACTTTCATTCAAGATGTCAACACTTGGGTGTTCAAACCACTATCAATTTCATCAGAGCTCATGGCTTCTGGATTACCAAGGCCAGGCAGGCTGTAAAAAATGTTTTGTCAGACTGTATAGTATGCAAAAAATTTAACAGTATACCTTTAAATATCCAAAAATGACTAATCTTCTTCATCATAGAGTTAATTTTGTGCGTCCTTTTGGAGCATACTGGCGTGGACTTTACAGGGCATCTCGTTGTAAAGATTAATGATAAGGAATTTCAAAAAATGTATCTGTTAATTTTAACCTGCCTTAATATCAGAGCTATTCATGTTGATGTCTTTCCAGATATGTCCACTGAATCCTTTTTACTTTCATTCCAACGTTTCACAATATAATACTGGCATACCATCCCAATTTGTACTCAGATCAATGCCAGGAATTTCAAACAAGGGTGGAAACTAATACTGTTAGAATCTTTGGTCTTCAAATATGTTCTCCGAACATATGCGTATCAATAACATCAAACATTACAAGATTCCAGTCTATTCCAGTTGGGTGGGATCAGTTTGGGAGAGAATGATACGAACAGTTAAGGGATGTCTCTATAAAACTATAGGTAAAGCAACCTTAACCTACTTTCAACTGTTAACAAGTATTTCAAATATCACCAATGTTATCAATTCAAGACCTTTAACCTATAGGTCATCAGATAATGATTTGGAAGTTATTGCTCCAAATTCCTTTTTGAAGCTTTATGGCAATTCAAACCTCATATTCAATGAAGTTTCCACCCCATATGGAAAAAACTTCCTCCCTCACAACAAAGACTTAGCCATAACTCTAACTGCTCAAGGAAGAGTTTTGGAGACTTTCAGGGAATTATGGTATGAGTCTTACCTATTAAATTTGCGCCAGACAAGTAGAAGAAGTCTCTATCAGTCAGAGTGGACCAACAGAATTAAGGTTGGAGATATAGTTCTGATACACACACCTAATAAGCCTAGACCTTTCTGGCTTTTGGGCAGAGTTCTGGAAGTCATTGTTGGTGATGACGATAAGATGAGGAGTGAGTGTGTTATTAAAAAGGGGAGATGGACAAACCTGTCACTATTCTATTTGTCATCTCTATCCATTGGAGTTATCTATTACCCACTCTGTCTCCAGTGGAGAAACTGATGCTGAAGCAAGCAGTGATCTCTCCAATTCAGATGGTCAAAGCAATGAAAATACAGATGCACAGTTGATCAATCAAATCAAATTCAGTATTCAAAGTAAATAGTGATACTGCTATGTAGATGTACAAATCCTTCAACTTCAGGTATAAATTCACCTCAACTTGACTCTCAACAGAATCAAATTGCTCCGCTCAATTCAGTCAAAGAAAGACCTCTTAGACAGGCTGCTGTCAAGTGTCAAGAATTCCTTCACAGGAATTTATCTGATTTGTAAAAAACTTTAATTCTTTTAATTGCAATGGTTTTCATTGCAACTCTTCAGTGGGAGGATATAAAAACTATTATATACTTTCACATATATATCTTCTATTTTGCTTATTTTAGTATTTTAATTTAGGATATAGTATTTTATTTTAGGATTTAAAAACTGTTAGGTATATAAAGTATCTTTTATTTAGTTTTAGCGGAATTTATATTTTGTCTACATGTGGTATCCATTTTCACTAAATTTCACTAAAAAATCACATTGTCTTGCGACAATTGTGGAATCACTTCTAATTCAAAAGCGGTACTTTTTAGTCGTGTTTGTGTAATGTAATCAAATTCAAAATTCAAAATGTAAAAGGGTATAGAGGTAAATTTCTTCATTTCTTTTCAAATATTTTCACTATCAACCTATCTCTATTCTCTTTACCTTCTCACCAATCAAATTTACCCTAACTAAGATTTTAAGTGATAGATTACTAAAACCAAAAGGCAAAGTTATCTAAGGACTATCGAGATCTTATTCAAAGAGCAAAAAAATCTTTGAAAACAACAAATTCAGGTAAGGCTAAAGTAGATTCACAATTGTACTTATATATCACTTTTTAAAAACCTTATAACGTACTACTGAATATATATATATATACTGATGGTGATTCACTTTTTCAGGTTATCCATCCACATACATTAGCAGTGATATGAGGTGCCGATTGGTTGAGACGTAATACCATGCATGGATGAATCGTTCTTCATTGTTAACTAGAGAGCTGAAGAGAAAAAATGGAAGTTCATCTGAAGATGTAATATGTGAGTCCTTCCGTAGAGAGAGTAGTTAGTTATCCTAGTGTCGATGGAACCAGTCACGTTAAACTGAGGTTGATAGACCTGGGTGTTAACTGAGTGACTAATGTTCCTGTCTCCATAGATCTGCTTGTTGCTTGAAGTTTCTTCGTTATTTAACATCTTGAAATTGACGACGGAAATAGCCATGTTACACTGAGGCTGGGAGACCTGGGAATAACGGTATGACTTGTTCCCGTCTTCATCAGACTGCTTGTTGCTTGAAGATTTTCGTTAGTGTGACATCTTGAAATTGTGGTTAGCGATGACGGAATAAGCCATGTTATACTGAAGCTGGTAGGCAAGGTATTAACAGGGCGACTATTGGTCAAGTCATCACAATGCTGGATTTTTCTTCTGAGATCTGATCTGCTGCTGGGAATTACTACTGTTTGTTGTCCGCTTCCTTTCCCAGGGAGACCAGCTATGTAGTAAAAGTAGTTCGTCTGCATCTTCTTCTTGAATCTTCCTTTTTCTGCGACGAACTCCTTCTTGTAGGGGTAGACTTCCAAAAGCATCTTCTGAAAGGTGCTCTCGAAGGCGATGATTATTCTTCTTCTACCTGGCCTCCTGCTAAGGGCTGCACGGCTTCGGGAGGCGGCATCTTCTTAACCACAGTAGGGGTGTTCTTCCTCTTGCGTCTGTAGCGGGTGGTCGTCTGCTTGCGCTGCCGTAGGAGAGAGACCTCTGCTTCTGTCACCGTAGGAGAGAGACTGCTGCTTGCGGCACCGTAGTAGAGAGACTTCTGATTGCCAGGAACTGCTGCTGAAGAGAGGTGATGTTCAACTTCTCACCGTAGTAGAACGTCTTCTTTCCAGGAACTTCTGCTGGAAGAGAAGTGGTGTTCAACTTCCGGGGTCACCAATGTAAAGCGAGAGGAGGTGTTGGACTTGTAGTTATCTCTTCTTCTTGCTCCTCCGCTTCATGGGTAGTTGTTGTAATTGAAGTTCTCTCTCTCTCGTAGGTATAATAAAACTCTTGTATTGGCTTGAATCGAATATTTTATTGAAAAACGCTTTCAACTATATTTAACAATTTCGCACACCTAAAGCTAAAATTTAATTACAATATTATAACTTTGTTATGTACTCTCCTGCACACATGCAATTTTTCAATAAACAAGCTATTTTTAATAATTAATATACATAATATGGTGCAAAATGCTACAAAACATTATA
>JABUQX010001048.1:10000-15000 GCA_015478945.1 Trachelipus rathkii
ATATATATATATATATATATATATTATATATATATATATATATATATATATATTAGTATATTATATATATATATTATGATATATATATATATTATGTAAATATTATATTACATATATATATATATATCTATATATTATATATATATATATATATATTATATATATATCTTATAATATTTTTATATATATATTATATGTATATATATATATATATATATATATATATATATATATATATCGACAAAGTAATTAAGTATATGATTTTAACTTTTTAAGTACTCTTGAAACTGAAAGTATTAAACTATTAATTTTATAATGGCTGTTTTATAATAAAAATAAAAAAAATTTGGCCATTGTCAATTTACCGTTATGGGCACTTGTTTGAACTGAAATATAATTTGTTTGTCATGTGTTTGCGCCTGCATCTTTATGTCTTTACGGTACTTTACCGTATAGCATTTGGAGATTAGATTCATTGGAAAAGTGGTATATTTTTTTATTCACAATGCAAGCGAAAAAAAAATAGTTGAAACAAAAAAAATGTTTCACTGTAACTCTGTAAGCACTAAGCTGAGTCAGAGTCGAAATTTTGAATTTGACTGCTGGAGTTGGAGTCGGAGTCAGAGCCGAAAATTTTTGTTTGAGTGAAGTCGGAGTCGGAGTCGGAGTCGAAGTCGAGAATTTATGTTTAAGTGGAGTCGGAGTCGAAAATCCAAATTTGAATTTAAGGAGTCGGAGTCGGAGTCGAAAAATTTATTTTACGACTCCGCAGCCCTGATTACTACCAATGTTATACAGATTTCGCCCATGTAAGTCCCCATCCATCTTCCTTCCAAACTGTTCATTTACCTCTTTTTTCCTCCTACGTATGCACCTTTTACTATTTTTTATTTCCTCCTTATATAATTTCAAACATCTTTGTTTTGAAACTTCATCATTGGCTTTTAGTACATTCACCAAGCTTCTTCTTACTTTTAACCGCCTTGAATCACCTCTTCATTCCGCCACTCACTGTTTTAACATTCTTACTTCCAACTTTAGCACATCCACACCTGGGCGTCGGCAGGGGGGGGGCAGGGGGGGGGCCGCTGGCCCCCCCCCTAGAAGTGTTTACTCTTATAGAGTCCACCTACGATTTTTTTTTATCCAACGTCCCGTTCAGGGTGGCCGTTAAAGTATACGTTTTTTAATATATATATATTATATATATATATATATATATATATATATATCTATATATATACTATATATATATATATTATATTATATATATATTATCTATAATATATATTATGTATATATTACATATATATATATATATATATATATATATATATATATATATATATATATATATATATATATATATATATATATATATATATATATATATATATATATTTATATAATATATATATATATATATAGTATACGATAATACGAGTATATGGCGAAGGCTAGTTGCAATTGTCATTTTCTCACATTTCTCTTGACGATACGAGGTCTTCTCACTCATTTTATATGCTCTTTTAATTTGTAGATAAGAACTGTGTTGTTATTCTATCTATGCTTTTTTTAATGTTGATATGTATATATAAATTCTAGATTTTGTGTTCAGTCAGATTCTCAATTCTTTATTAAGTGTTTAAGGTTCAAAGTAGCATTGAAATTATCACTCCGTGACGCCACTCTATAATTCAACACCGCCTCAGTGTAAAGTTATAGTTCAATTTCATCAGATCATTAATATTAGGACATTCCCTGGTACGTACGTTTTACTTTAAATATTATAATAAAATTTTGTGTATTTACTTCTTAAAAGTAGGAATTTTGTAACACATGATCTTACTTGTCCATATGAGGTTAGCTTCATTTTAAAAAAAACTATTTTTTATTACAACACAGAAATTAGGGATTTTCAACATGGTTTGCTATACTTTTAATTTTTTCTGTTAACATCTTTAAATGCTAGTAAAATTATTAGCCTATGACCATATGTGGCAGAGATCATATATATCAGGGATGACACGGAAAAAATTAATTAATTTTTCAACTGTTTTTTTCACTTGATTTTTTGCTCCAAAAAATCATGATTTTTTGCTTTTTTATATATATTTTTTAATTTTTTTGGATATTTAAGTGATTTAATTTCAATAGAAATAAAAAATTAGAATAATAATATCATAACAAGGCTACTCTGTTTCAAATTTCTACATTATAAAAATGTCAACAAAAGATCATGTTTCAAACATGTTTCTTTTATTTCTGATGTAATATATTATCATTATTACAAATAACACTCTTTAGTGTTTCTGTTTCATTGTGTCATAGACTATAAGCCCTATTTTAAGATTTTGAACTCAGATATAGGGCCTAGGGTTAAAAATAATACATAATCGAACTTAAAAAAAAAGTTTGTTTACAAATTATATTTCGCGTGACGTCACGATTCTCAAAAAATCCAAAAAATCCAAAAAATCAAAAATTTGTTTTTTTTCTCAAAAAAACCAAAAAATCCCCAACCCCTGATATATATATATATATATATATATATATATAATATATATATATAATATATATATATATATATATATATATAGATTATAATATTGAGATTAAGTCTATATAGATATTCATTTCATTCTATTATATATATATATATATTGTTTGCAGTAAATTTGAAAAGGAAGAACTCGGAGAAAATTGGAAATGGTAGCGATGAAAACGAAGAACATACCAATAATTCAACTAAAGACTACAACAAGAGGCATCCCTCCTACTTCCGCATATTTCGCATGATGAAGAACCTACACCCAGGCTCAGCACCTCGACGAGTCAAGATATGGGTCCAGATTTCGGAGCTAGCGTTTCAGTAGATCACAGTCAACGAAAAATGACCATTGTTAGATAACGTTGGACATTCATCTATGATTTCGACTGAGGAAAAGAAACAGTTCTGAAGAGTGTTGGATTCCACCTAAGACCTATATTTTTTTGGAAAGGATGCTACCCACTTAAAGAGGAAACTCAATTATGAATGGTTGGAGACATATTCACCATGGCTGACATACTCCAGGCACCTAAAGGGAGCATTTTGCAAGTTTTGTATTTTATTTCCAAGAAAATAAAAGTTTGTTCAGAGGGGGTCCTAGGCTCTTTAACAATAAGACCTTTCACTAAATATAAAGATGTTCATGCGTTTTTAGGGACATACAAACACAGAGTGGCATAAAACTGCTGTTGAAGCTGCAAGATTGTTCCTACAGGACGTGCCGGTAGACATCCAAATTAACCAGCATTCAAAGAAAATCATAGAAGAAAATAAAAAAATATTATTCTCAATAATTTCATGTGTGACATTTTCTTGTACGCGCGATTTACCCGCTTCGTGGTAGGCCATCATGATGGGGAGTGTTGCAATTTTGTGCCGCTTGCGATAGATGCGGAGATCAAAGTCATTGAACAAGCCATTTTTTTGAAAAGGGAACAAAATGGCAACATACGCATCAGTTCAGATTTAGAATGAGATGATAATTTCTCTATGTGGTACTACTAATAAAGGAAAGCATCGTTAATAAGGTAAAGGAAGTGTGCACGTATAGCTTACTAGCAGATGAAACCGCTGATATTTCCGGAAAGGAACAATTATCCATAGGGTTGCGCTATTTCGACAAAGAGTCCGATAAAGTGCAAAGAGGAATTTATTGGCTTTTTAGAACGAAAGCGCCTGACGCAAAAACCATTGCGAAATCCATTGACGATTTTGTCAGCGACCGAAGAACTGGATCCCGAGAAATGCTTGGCTTGGATTTCGAATTGCTGTTCTAGTGAATGGTCTGGCAAGAGAAGGTGTCCAAGGCAATATTGAGGAAACAGTATAAAAAAGGTGTTGTTCTTTCTTGCTCTTTCCACATAAACAACTTTATAGTAATGATTTGAACACAATACCGGAAATCCGCAAAATAACTGTGGAACTATAAAGGACATTATTAAGTTTTTTCGCGAGATGGTCTTGAGAAAAAAATTAATGCCAAACATCCCAAGCATATGCAGACCAGATGGTCTGAACAACACAAGTGCATCAGGGTGTTTAAGGAGCACTTTGTACGAACGAATGATGCAAGCATTAGAAATCCTTTCCATTGAAGGAAATAACGCCACGAGAAAAAGCGCTTTTCAGTTGCATTCAGCGCATGTAAGTCGTCATTCATCATGGCTATGATATTGATCGCGAAATACTCCTGCGATGTTAGAGCCAGTTTTAAATGCTCTCCAATCCAAGACCTTGGAAATCGTCAAAACCTCGCAGCACATTTCAACTTTGTGAAATGGTTTGGAGCTATCGGAAAGGTGAGAAAAAATCATCGATGAAAGTGTTAAAAAGAAGTTAATAGAAATGGCCGAGCAACCTGGACCTTGATCTGAATATACCACGGATTTTTTTGTAGGCAGCAGCACGGCAGCAACCATCCAGCAACAAATCCCAACGGAGTTCTGGAGAAGATTCTTAATAACTCCGTATCTGGATTTTATAACTTCTTTGGAATTCGTTTTTCTACTGAAAATACACCTGGTCTAATGCATTGACATATCTACATCCCTTCCACATGCTACTCATAACAATCGATGAGTTTAAGGAAAAGACAGCTTCATTTTATAGTTTTTACCACTTAGAAGGCATAGAGAAGAGCTAGAACTTTGGTACAAAATTTGGAAGGACAAGAAAATGAGTAGTGAAGAACTAAAAGATCTTGTTGTCTCCCAAGCCTTAAAGGAGACTGAACCTTTCTTTCCGTCGACGAGAAAGGCTTTGATGATACTACTCGTCGCCCAGCCATGCACCACCAGAACAGTAGAACACTCTTTCAGTACTCTTCTAAGGCTCAACACGACTTGGCTGCGAAGTATAATGGAAGACGACAGGTTAACGGACTGTGGCTATGTGAGTGTAACACTAAAAAACAATTACTTTGTTTGACATTAATGATTTTTTATTCAAC
>JABUQX010001048.1:20000-24681 GCA_015478945.1 Trachelipus rathkii
TTTGGGCCTTGACCTTTTTTGGGCCTTTACCTTTTTGGGCCTAGACCTTTTTGGGCCTAGACCTTTTTTGGGCCTAGACCTTTTTGGGCCTAGACCTTTTTGGGCCTAGACCTTTTTTGAGAACCCAAATTTTTCGACCAACCCTTTGGGTCTTCCATGGGTCATTTTTGGCCCACGGTATTTTTGAGAACCCGGATTTTTTGAGAACCCGGATTTTTTGAGAACCCGGATTTTTTGAGAACCCGGATTTTTTGAGAACCCTAATTTTTGGAAACCCTAATTTTTTGGCAACCCTAATTTTTTGGCAACCCTAATTTTTTGGCAACCCTAATTTTTGGGCAACCCTAATTTTTTGGTCACCCTAATTTTTTTCGGCAACCCTAATTTTTGCAACCCTTCGAAGAAGGGTTGCGCAAAACGGTTGCGTAAGCAACCGTTGTACGTATTGCCCCCTATTTTACGCCCCCCTAATTTTTCGACCATGGGTCAATTTTTGCCCACGGTAATTTTTGATCTTCATTTAGGGGCTTAGCCCGTTTTTGATGTCTTAACGTTGTTTGACCATGATATTTAGGCCTTGACCTTGCCAGATACCATGGGTCATTTTTTGCCCACGCCAATTTTTTGCCCACTCGTGGCCCACCCGTCACATATTTCGTTCCTAACTTGTACGCATGTATGGACCTACCCTAACTTGAACACCTACACACGCGCGCGCGCGCACACACACACACACACACACACACACACACACACACACACACACACACACACACACACACACACACACACACACACTTATACACACATTCACTATGACACTTACACTCGCCCATAGATACTTGCACTTACATTTACACTTATTCACACGTACAAACACACGACCATCCCTTTGGTCTTCCATGGGTCAATTTTGGCCCCTTAATTTTTAGGCACCCCTAATTTTTCGACAGCCCTAATTTTTAGCCCAACCTTTTGTATTCTACGGTACAAATTTTGAAACCCAAATTTTTCGGTTCAACCCTGTGATATTCTACGGCCCAAGTTTACTTACACACACAGATTTCCTACAACACACAGATTTACCTTACACATACAGATTTACTTACACACGCAGATTTACTTACACACACAGATTTACTTACACTTACACTTATACATACATTCACTATGTCACCTATACACACATACACTATGTCACTTATACATACATTCACTATGACAGTTATACACACTATGACACTTATAAGCGCTTACACTCTCCATAGACACTTACACTAACCCATATACACTTACACCCACACCCCCACACAGAAACACTTACACTTACACTCCACACACTCGATATTTGATGCCTTCACTTTAATGCCTTCAACTTTGATGTTCTCAACTTTGATGCTCTCAGCATTAATGGCTCAACTTTGATACCTCAGCATTAATTACCTCAACTTTGATTCCTCAACTTTGAAGGTCATTCTTTGATGATCATCTTTATGACGTCATCTTTGATACCATCTATATTGATGATTCTTCTTTGATGAAATCATCTTTGATGCGTTCATCTCTACCCACATTAAAGACAGAGTTTATATTAATGTCTTCCCTAGTTCATAAGCGTACCATCGGGGCGCCGCATGCGCCCTCCGCGTTAAGATCACGAACCCGCACCCGCAGGTGCGGACCGCGCGTTCCCGCCCGCCGCGAGCGCCCGCAGGCGCAAAATTTCCGCGAAACGGCGCGAGCGCCCGCAGGCGCAATATTTCCGCGTACCCGCCCGCCGCGTGGCGTCCGCAGACGCAAAATTCCCGCGCGAACGAAAAAGATATGATATCAATGTAAACTATTCAAAGAATTTCTTTTCAAAGTATACTATGAGTCATTCATTTTTACTACAATTGAACGAAATTTTATTAAAAAACATAACTTTACTACCTTAAAGCAGTAAAGCAGTAAAACAATAGAGTTGTTATTTACCCAACACCTAGGGGATTAGTATGCCTTTGTTTTACTGCCTTACTGCTTTTAATTCTCTGCTTTACTGCTTTAACATTCTGCTTACTGCTTTAACTTTCTGCTTACTGCTTTAACTTTCTGCTTACTGCTTTAACTTTCTGCCTTACTACTGCTTAAACTCTCTGCTTTACTGCTTTACAACTTTCTGCTTTACTGGCTTTAAACTTTCTGCTTTACTCTTTAACTCACCATACATTACATACCTTAAAGCAGTAAGCAGTAAAACAAAAGAGGTGTTACCTAACACCTATGGGATTAGTATGCTTTTGTTTACTGCTTTACTGCTTTTAAACTTTCTGCTTTACTGCTTTAACTTTCTGCTATGTTTAACTCATATATTTATTAAAATTATCTATGTTTTTCTTTTATATTTTTTATTTTTGTTTTATTACTTTTTATTATTTTATTTCATATTTTTATTTTTGTTTTAAATACTTTTATTTTTAATTGTAATGTAAGAATAAAAACACACAGAGTTTCTGTTATTTAAACATTATTTTAAAAAAATTGTACGAAATTTTATTAAAACCTTTTTATATATTTACGAGTTTTAAGGGAAGTTAAAATTCGTGTTTTCATTTTAAGCATTTATTACATTAATCAGAACTATAAAATCATTGAACATACAAATTTTTAGATCAAATATATTTACAAGTTTATTAAAAAACATACATTATTTAAAAAAACATATAATGAAATTAAACTACAATAGACTCCACATAAATTGGAATATAAGGGTTGAACAGGTAAGACATAGTTTTTACACAGCTTACATTATTATATTTTTAAAATAGGTAATATAATGATTATTCAATATAAATTTTAAGTTCAAAGAATCAATTATGTGAACAGTATCGCGTTTTTTGCTCTATAAACGGAAATCCAATGTCCTGTTGAGGTGATGTGACGAGCAATGTATTGATATGAGCATGTATCCTTCTCAACTTTACAGAGTTATTTCGTTAATAAGCAAACCAGCCTAAAAAGCCGAGGTTCATTTTTAAACACCGATTTTAGTTCCGCTCATTCATCTTTATAATTCAAAACAGTACGTTGCAGTACTCTTGTCAATTTCAAGAGTGGGAGCCTCAAGATTAGGAAAAAAAAAAACCCCCAAAAACTTTTTTTTTACCATGGGATGGAGGATTGATTGTAGAATCGCTTCCAAAAAGAGAGATTTAGTCTAGGTGCCCTTTCTCAAAAAAGTTTTTTAAATGATAGCCGCTTACAAAGCTGAAAGGTCGTGCCCAGTAAGATCATAGGCGCTATAAATTTACTATTTCTTGCGTATCTTCAAATTTAAACCTTGTCCCGCTATCATTACATGATACAGTATTGGCTTATTAAGTCGTAAAAAGGTCGAGTACAGAGGGATAGGTCTCCGTTGTATAACATTTCAATAATCACGGTCGTGAGGCAGTTCCATTCACATGTAAAACTGATACCCCTAAAGTCCGGAAAGGTGTGAATTTATAGGGTGACTTTTTATAATTCCCTGAGAAGGCCTTCATGTTCCACAATCCTATTTATTACTTCTGTGGTAAAATTTCCGTTCACAATTATAGGATATGATCTCGATATCCTTGAGTGAAATTAAATATCTTTGTTTTTAAACTCTCTTAATAGGGTACTTTGCTTTAGTATTCAAAAGCGAATTTTCAATTTCCAAATGACGCTGTGGTGATAATTTCACTTTTCTAAACTAGAAGATAAAGCCTCCAAACATTTGAAAAACAGTGCTGGACATACAGCTGTAACAGCAGGTTTACTTTTTATTTTAAGAGCAAATTTAGGATTTGATCGTGATAAAATGATTCTAGTATCTACAGATGTTAGAATGAGTCTTTCTTGAGAGAAGATATCACCATTTAATCGGCCGTAAAATTCATAAGTTATTGATTTATGACTTAGCTGCTTTATCTATATGTGCGCTTCATCTTTGGAAACTCTGGAAAAAACCACATGAATTTGAGATGAGATTTTTAGCAATCGTCTGAATATTTAACAAATGTTCTATATAGCTTCTAGTAAGGATAATTAGGCTGATGCACCTAGGAAGTTTCCGTTAAGATAGGACTTCAAACCTGGGAGAAACATATATTCAGGAAATTTGATTCTGTATTACTATATGGTCATCACCCGAAGGAAGATCTGTACCATCAGGTTTTGTCAAACTTCGTTTTTAAATTATTTAAAAAACACATTAGAGGGTCTAAGGTATTGGATCAGAAGTACCCTGGAATATGAACTCTAGAAGGAACATCTGTATTGGTAATTGAATGCAGAGGATTAATACTGATAAAGTTGGACTCGTTAACGCTAATCTGTGTAGGGTTCATTTAGCAAGAAGATCCAATCACTCTTACCAGCAATAGACTAGAAGGATGAAAGCACTCAATCAATCCTTCCTGTATCTGATCAAAGGAAATGCATCTGATGTGCGAGCCTCTGGCCGTATAGATGAACATTTTCATGTAAAAAACCTTACTTATATAACACACATCGTAAAAAGTTTATCAGTTAGTAATTAAATAGCAAATTCATCAATACATTTTTTTCTTTAGAGGTTTTTTTCGCTTAGTCTTTTTCTTTATTGACAAAATCTTCTTGTTCCTCCGACTTTTTTCCTGACATTTTTAACGGGGGTCCTTATTTTATCTCTCTTCTG
>JABUQX010001049.1:0-12500 GCA_015478945.1 Trachelipus rathkii
TACGAAACCAATATTCGTTGTAATGTATATTATTAATATTTTCCAGATAGGCGTTAAAATGTTTGCAAATATTTGTAGCGCCGATTGCCGGAAAATAGTGTGTTTCCACGGAATTCACGGAATTTTCCTCTGATTTGAGCAAATAATTCTATTTGAATGTCTATAGGGAAAAACACTGATCCCACGTGGAATTTCTGTTCAAATTTTATTGCAGATGTGTTATGAAAACTAGTTAATATATAATATATACTATTATAATATATATATAATATTAATAATATATATATATTTTTATAATATTATACTATATATATATATATAATATATATATATATATATATATATTACATTGTAATTTTGCGTTTTAGAGAAATTGTTTTCATAAGCTATCAGTGAAAGCTAAATTCGAAATTTTGGTTATTTAGGTAGGGGGGGAAAACGGGCATTGTATTGTGCGTGGAAAGGTGACCCTGTTATCGACAATATATTGTATTAATTGTTTTGTATACAACAAATATAACCTATGGCTACATCTAACGCGAGCTTATGGACGGAATGTGAAATTCAGGAGTTAGGTGTGAAGGAGATCACTGCTTTATTAAAAGACCGAGCGGCTCAAGAAGCTGTGCTCGAACAACAAAAGGTTGCCGCTGCTTGGAGTGAGAAGAGGTGCCGCCAGACTATAGAGGAGAAAAAGGTTAGCCTTGAGTAGAAGAGCAAGGGAGGAAAAGCTAAGCTGAAGCTGAACGGGATAGAGAAAAGCCAAGATAAGCTGAAGCTCAAAGGTTAAGTTTGAGGGGAAAAGGACTGCAAGGAGAGGCGATAAGAATAGAGGATTCAGCATGAAGCTGATGCTGAGAGAAACAGCGTCACATCATGAGCAATGATCATGCATCGCAGATTGCTCAGAGCAGCCTATCGCGCTAAGTACTTCCATATGCTAGAAGTATCCGAAACTTAAGCTTCCTTTCTTCGACGAAAAGAAAAAACGATATTGAAAATCTGTAATGTGAGAAAGCAAGCAGAGGGCGAACGATATCCCTGTAAATCCAACAATGACTGAGGTAGTTTAGGGAACAGTTTCCTAACAAGTCAAAGCTGTCAGTGTGTACCAAATAAGATGACTGCTTGAAACGTTAAAAGCTAGAAGTCTGAAAAGAGCTTATGTAAGAGTACGGCTCACGCCGTAAAGTGTGTACTGTACGAGTGATTAAAACTATAACTCCGACGAGATTTATAATTCCTAGAGTTTATTACAAAGAATTATGAGGCTCTAAAAATGCTTTAAAAAAAAAAAAAAAAAAAACAAATTTTTTTTCGCAGCAGATTGTAACACTACACTTGGGATGATTCTTATCTTGAACTTTTTCTCTGTTGATAAGTATTTGAATACGGTTCCAAAAGAACTCGCAACCTACTTAAGGGAGACGAAGAAGAAAGCACCAGAAGAGATAATAACTTGTTCTGAAGGATACATGGAAGCGCATCGTTTGAGGTTCACAGCGAATAGTCACACGTGAAATCACAATCACGTTGATAAAAGCACACATAACAATAATAATTTTAGATCAAAAGGCAATGGTTACTCAACGAATGGTAATCATAAAAGTAGCAACCAACATGCATCGAGATCAACTAACAATGAAAGCAAGATCGGAGGTGAGAGCGGCGACAGACAGAACTATCGTCGCAGTAGCAGTGAGCCGAGGGAGGTGATCACGTGCTACAAGTATCAAAAAGGTGGTCCCCCCAAAAAGGGGAGTTGGGGGGGGGGGGGGGCCCAAAAAAAAAAAAAAACTTAAAACTTTTTTAAAAAGAAAAAAAAGTAAAATTTTTTTTTTTGTAGGGGGCCCTCCATATATCAACTATAGTGGTAGAGACCAGGGTGTTCCAATAAGCAAAAAGAGTAATGAAGAAGATCGACGCCGCATGGAACTCGCAGTAACGAAGGAACCCCGTGCTCGGATCCTTAGATGGCACGTTGACGGAATACGTCCAAGGCACTCCGGGGACCTGGTTGTAGTCATATAAAATCGTACGATAAGAAACGTACCCAAGAAATGTTAGTTGGTGAACAAAAGTAACATGAGTGATAACGGAACCTGAATAGAGGCTCCACTCGCGAACGATTAATGTGACACCCCTTACTTCAGGGTAGACACGACGCAAGCAGTATGCCGGGAGTCCGCTTGATATTGGTCAATTGCGGAAATGCAAAGGCGCATACCCCCGTTCCAGCCTTGATCTCGCATGGGAGTCGACCATGTGTCGAGGGCCTCGTAGTAGAGGTCGGGCATAACAGTAGAAGTATGCTGGTCCCCATCGCTGAAAGCGCTGAAGAAGGTTCACAAGAAGAACCTAACCAAACAAATCATAATTTTGGAATGCAGTTTGAAGATGAGGAGTTGTACAGAGGAAACCTTCAAGCGTCACCATCTCGACACTCGATCAGAAGATGTCGACAACAGTGAGTTCAAGCAATCGTGTTATGATGAAAAAGAGTCCCAGTTGTTCATGCTAAGATGAAAGTTGTTACAGGAGAAGAAGATAACGTCCCTACACAGCCACTAAGAAATGTTGAAAATGACACAAGATGGATGGATGTCCAGGTGGACATCAAGTAGAGAGCACGAAATGTCTGATGAAACAATCGATCGTTAATGAAATGATGAGATGGTGAGAGGTGACACAGACAGTCACAACGCAAAGTCTGGAGAAAGGGTGTGCTACTGTGGGTTGAAGGGGAGATAACCATAGTGAGAAGTACAAAACTGAATTAACGAGCGGAGACTTTTAAAAGTAAAACAGAAAAGATGCGATGTCTCAAAGAGAGGAATTAAAGAGGGTAGTGTAAAGGAACAAGGTGATGCGTATGCCGAGCCGAGGTAGTTAAAGTTCATCTCTCAGCATTACTACGGCAGCTCAGAGTTTATTGCGTTCAGGATTAAAAGTTGGGAACAAGGAAAGAGCAAAGTTCGTTGAACTGTTCAGTTGTGCAATAATACTTCGACAAAAGAAGTGAAGATGAGACGCCGAGACTGCCATGAAAAGGTACCCATCGTCAATGATGGAAAATGGCACAATGCATGTTTGAAAATGACGTCAGTAAGAAGAAACATCGGCAGCATGCGAAAAGTGGAAATAAAAGAAGTATTGTGCGGAAATTGAAAGAGAACACACCTCAGAGGATTAAGAAGAATGTCAGGAAAAAAAGAAGATGTGAAACTGAGTAGAAGTGAAAGTTGATGATAAAGTCTCACATAAAAGTCATCGTATGATGAAACTATTGGGTGCAAGGAAGATATAGGAGTGCAGAAAGAGCGAAGAGTGTCTAAAGAGACACAGAAAGACCAAAAGAAAAGACAGACACAAAGAAGAGAAAGAAGAGAGACGAGAAAGAAGAGGGTGTAGTCTGGAGGATAAAGGGGTTAAGAAGAATACAAAATTGATAATTGGTGTCAAAAAAAATCCGGCAAAATATGTCATAACGGAAAATAAGACGAAAAGAAATGAAGCTGACTATTTGTTGAAAATAGATATTTAAATATTTTGTTGACGACGCTACACCATTCAATTCCTCTCGTCGAGGTCTTTCAAAAATGTAAGTTTGTCTAATCACATTATGCGGCAAGACAATCGTCACTGACCATTAGCAGATTCATATGCGGACGACACCATTTGGTTCATTATCAGAAGTCTCTATACCGAAGAAGGAGCACTGAGTAAATGAGACAAATGTTTTAATCACGTGTACATAAAGCAAAATGTACCAATTTGCTTCAAAAGGGTGGGCCAAAGATGTAATGCAATTATACACGTAATATATAACATTGCTTCATTTATGTATTGTAAAGCAATGGCCAACATATTGCCATTGCAATATCTCTTTCATTTGTTTATATATACGTTGTATGATTGTAGCGGCTCGTCGAAAATTTTGTAAATATGGTTGTAATTCATGAGTAAATGACAGCCAATGAAAACTTGTTTTTCGAAACTTACTTTTGAGAAGCTAAGTTTTGATTGGTCGTCGCAAGGACGTGATAATAATAGTAATACACATCATTATTAATTATTCCATTATTTATTATTTATATTTTAAAACTGTATAAGGATACTACGCATTTATTATTATGTAGTTAATTTATATTATATCATATATTAGATATATATATAATATATATATATATATATATTTATATATATATATAATAGATATATATTTTTACTTACTACGTATATATATATATATATATATATTATATATTAGATAAATTTTATAGGTAATAATATTTAAATAATTGTATAGTGTGATTTGAACGCGCGGCAACTATAATAAATTTATTTAGCTTTATGTTTTTGATTTTAGAGAAAATTGTTATTCTTGAGAACGAAAGTTCAATGTTACCAGAAATACCAATTTTTCTATCTTTCTAAATTTTTAGTATATATTTGTCTTTCTGAAATAACTAATAAGTATATACGTCATTTATTTATTATTTAGAATTGTGATTGGATGATCAAGCGTAATCTAAAATAAAATTATTAAATAGTAAAAATTATGAATTTTTTTCTAATCTTTCGCTTTCATCGCCGTTAATTGAAGCTGCTTAAAGTTGTAGCGCTTAGCCTTGTCTGATCAATTAATTATTGCATATAGTGTGCATATCATATTATCGTGAGTGTCTTATTTTATATCATTACAAAGAATGTAGTAATGTTTTAAATATAATGTTATTTTAATTTTAATTTTTGGAAATATTGCTGATTATTTTCTTGTAAAGCTAATGTGTTTTAAGCTGTGTTTTAAATATAATGGTGTTTATAATATAATTTTGCATTGCCATTTCAAATGCATCGTCTTAAATCGCATTGCAAGTGCAGAGTGTCTGCGGTGTTTGCTAGTATATAATAGCAGGCTAAATTTATTATGGAAGGGTTATTTATCGAATGGTAAGATATTTTGTGTTAACAAAATATAAAAACGTAACGTTAAAATTTATTATTTATACACGCCAATAATTGTTAAAGTCACATTTTATTTATTGAAAATAAGATTTGTTTAAACTACGTTGGCAACTTCTTGCTTTAAACGATCAAGCTGTTTATCTGTTCAGCTGAACTGCATCATTTGTACACACTAATAAATCGATGTCTTGAGTAATTACTAGCAAAAACATTTAAATTTACAACGTAAATATTTTATATTCTTTGCAAAGCAGTCAGTTTCCACTATATTTTTTAATATATTTTATTATTTAGATAAGTTATTGAACATAGATCTATATGTATGGTTACTTATATATATATATTATGGGCAAAATTATATAAATAAATTGTAAAGCATTTTATGTTATATTTTATATCTTTTTTTTAGGCAAAATATTTATTAATTCACATATACAACTCTTAATGAGAGTTTTAGTTAATATCTTTTTATATATATATATATATATATATAATATATATATAAATATAAATATAATTATATATATATATATAATACTATATATACTGGCTAGTTAGTCTATTTTGTTCGATATTGCGGCGCACATGTATTACGAACTTAGACATCCGCTACATGCTACAGAAATTATAAAACCTTTATTTATTTTTGATTTATATATATATAATATAATATATATAATATATATAAATTATGATATATACTATAATATATTTTAGCGTAATTCAAATAGTATATAAATTAGTATATTTCTAGTATTATTATAAAATATAATCAATATCATATAACTGAAAGGTTCTACTATTGTCAAGTGCTGTATGATACAATATCCACGACATTCATGCTACATGTTTCAATTGGATCTATATAAAACCCAGTGTAAGCACCAGTACTATCTTCATTTATTTTTTTATAAAAATATTTCTAAATATTATCCCGTGTTTCCTTGTGAATCCAAACGTGTCTTTTACTTTTCATTATCAAAAATTCATAGTAGCTATTTGCGTTAATCTATAAAACATGGTTATGATCAAAAGACTGATCATAAAACGGGTTCAATTGTGTTGAGTTAAAAGTATGACTAACTGTTTTCACATATTAATATATCTCGGTCAAAGACCTTGTTCCACTTGAAGATCTTTCCAGAGAGGCATAGTGTAAGTGATTCTAACGCATAGATTTGTTCTGCAATTATTGCACAGGCGATAAGCTCACTAACAGAAGCTTGCATACTTTACAATACAGTTGAGAATCATTGTAATGTTTGCTGTCATGATGTCACGGGGCCTGCCAATAGGATTTGTTTTTTACGTTGAAGAGTAAGTTATGACAAATAATTTAATATCTTATAACCAATCGCACTACATATATATATATATAATATATATATTATATATATGTATATATATAGTATATAATATATATATAATAATATAATATTATATAATATATACAATATATAATATATATATATTATATATATATATATATATATATATATATATATAATATATATATATATATATATATAATATATAGAGTATTATATATATATATTCTATATATATATATACAATATACATATATAATATATATATATATATATATAATATTATATATATATATATATATATATATGGATATATATATATAAAATAATATCTATATATATAAATTATATATATGATATATATACATTATATATAGTATATATAATATATCTCACCAATCTCCTGTAGATGCATGCATCGTCAGTTGTTTATTGCACCAAAACTCTCTCCAACGTTCTTCTGCTCCACTCCACATCTCAGGACGCCTCCATCATCCTGACGTTCCTTCTCCTTCACCATCGCCCCGCGCTCAACGTGTCGCTCCATCTAACTTTAGGCCTTCCCACACTTCTTCTCCCCCTCCGGTATCCATTCCAAATATCTTCTGGGCACTCGTTGCTCCTCGCATCCTCTTAACATATCCGTCACCACCGAACAGGTTTCCTCTCTCCACAAACTCACCACGCTTCTCACATTAAATCCGCCCGTAAACCTCCTCATTTCTTCCTCCATCTCATCTTTCAGTCGCTCAGATAACAGTCACCAGCACGCGCATCTCGCACGCCTCCAATTTGCTCTTTGCTCTCGTATTAAGAGCCCATGTTTCATGTCCACACATCAGATTGTTGTCAGTATACTGGTACATCCACCATCCTGACTCGTCTCGAAATTCTCTTTCCTTCAACAATGGAACAACATTATGTCTGTCCCATTGAATTTCCAATCATCTTATTTAATTTCAACATTCTGTCGTTTTCCTTCACCATAGTGCACCTGCCCCAAAATATTAAAAACTGTCCGTTTTGGCAAGCCTTTCTCCACTCCAAACTTACCTCAAGGATATCTCCAACCACCTCGACAACATCACCTCGTCTTCCCTCCGATTACCCATACCACTCTCCTCCAATTCCTCTTCAAAAACCTCCAGAAAATTCTGCAGTCTCTCTTGGTTTTGTGCAAACAACACCAAGTCATCCGCGTATCCAAACATCTCATTCTGAACTCGTATCCGCACCGATCTTCCACAACTGTCCATGTATATAATGAACCCAGAATTGGAGACAAGCACGCCCCTTGCTTCCACCCCGTTGTGAGCATCAAACCATTTCCTCACCGGACACGTCTTTGACTCTGCATTTACTGTCTACCTAAAGTGCTTTTATTGCTTTTAACAATTTTTCAGGTATTCCATACTCTATTCTCATTTCCCTCCACAATAACTCCCTTGGCACTCTATCAAAGCCTTTTTCTTAGCGGTCTACGAAGGCATATTTTCTATAAATTCCCAATTCAAACGAACACCAGGATCTATAGTCGATCTCCCAACGGTCTGAACCCAGGCCACTCTTCTAGCTTATCTCCACCACCTCTCTCAGTCTTCTCTCCAATATCTTTTCATAGGCTGTCGCCAGAATGTACATGAATGTCATTCCTCTATAGTTCCACATTCTGTTTTATCTTCCTTTTCTATAAAGGGCAGATTGTGCCTATACTTCCATCACAGGCACCACCTCATCTCTCCAACACCTGTTCATCAGAATTAACATCCGTCTTGTCCCTTCAATCCCCATTTCTTCCAGCATCTCTGCAACTATCCATCTTCTCCCGCGGCGCCCTTTTCCACTCTTCATAACCTCTCAACGCCCACATCATAAAATTCCTCCCCATGATCGACCAATGCCTCGCTCCCCCCAGCCCCCAAACAAATCGGCTCTCGCATCTCTCTCCGCTTCGCCGCCAACATTTGTACAAATCCTGAAGAATCTCTCCATTCTCTCGTCCAATCTCCCTTTGGTTTACCATTAGGACTCCTTTTGTCCTTTATAGCTCGTGCCATTGGTGGTCGAGCTTTTCCTGTAATTCTTGCTATTATAAAAACCAGGCTTTCTACTCCTGTCATATCTTCTTCCATCCTCGTAATTCCCGATTTTTTTTCCAGTGGTTTCCTTTTCCACTCCTTTCACTCATCGACTCTCGCCCGGCCTCACATTTCTCTTCTCCCCAACTGCCTTCTCGTTTTATCCATTTCCTAACAACAACTCATCTTCCTGACCAGCAGTTTACACATTTCCATCACCATGTGTTTTCTTCTTTTGTTTCCTCACCATTTTTATTCCCGTCGTCCCTTCTGCAACTCTAAGCACCGCTCCTAAAGGTTTCCAGCGACTCCTCAAACACTTGGTATCCCTCCTTCTTCTGCTTCATATTGTTTCTTACTTGCCACTGATAGTTCTCTCTACATCCTGCCTCTTTGATCTTTTCTATTTGCACTCTCTTTCTCATCTTTCTTGATGCAAAATAGTTCCGTTAATATCTTTCCCCAACACCATTACGATGGTCTGCAATCTCCAGACACGCATGTACACTCTTTACATCTCAAACATCTCCTTTTTATTAGTCAGTATCAGGTCTATGATGGATTTCTCTACATAATCAACCCTTTCTCTGCTCCATCCATACCATGTCCAATTATGACTTTCTCTATGTTTATAACAAGTGTTCATAACCGTCAATCCATTCTGCAAGCAGAAATCTATCACTCTCTCTCCAGCTCTGTTTCTCTCGCTAACGTTGAAAGCTCCTAAGACACTCTCCACACCTCTTCTCTGTGTTCCAACATATCTATTCAAATCTCCCATTATTACTATTCTTTCCGCATATGGTGACCTATTTTTAATTTCCTGTAGTTTCCGATAAAAAACTCTTCCTTCTCAGCTCAGTTGCCCCTTTTGTGGTGCATATACCTGTACAACACTCAATACCCATTGGGTTCCTTTTGATTCGAAACATCATTATATCTTCATCCCCACTATCCACCACTTTCAACTCTTCTGCAGCCCATTCTTCCGTCAAATATTACTCCCACTTCCATGTCTGTGCACCTCCCACCCAGCTGATCATCAATGATGTTTATTATGTTGTTCTGCCTTCCACCTTCCCATGAGTCTGGTTCACAGATTTCCCAAGAAAGATCCAACTTCCTTATCCAGCATCTAGCTCCTACCATCTCCTTCCTCCTTAACCTTAAGGTTTCAACATTCAGGGTACACGTCTAAGGCCTCTTCCCGAAGGATTTCCGATTTTCAGGTCCGCCGTTATCGCCTAGCGGGCTCTCTCCGTCTAATCAGTCCATTGAGTTCCGAGACAAAACAGGAGTTTTTGAGCATTTTCACACGCAGCAGCTGCTAGGCCTTCCTGTTGCAATTTTGCTCCACGGCTCTTATTATATACCTATTTCAGGCTACCTTCCTAGAGGGTTTCCCAAATCCTACTTATCTGAGGGGACGCGCCTGGAGCGTTAAAACTCCTCCCAAGAATATATCTATATATAATATATACATATATATAATATATAAATAATATATATATATGTATGCTATATATTCATATATATATATATATATATATATATATATTCAAATATATATATATATATATATTCATATATATATAGATTTAATATATATATATAATAACTATCACTATATAATTATAAATATAACTATAATTATATATATATATATATATATATAAATTATATATTAATATACTAATATATATTAATATATATAATTATATATATATATATATAAATATATATATAATATATATATAAGTAATAATATAAGTATACAATATATAATATATACTAATATAATATAACTGTAACACTATAGTACTATAATAGTATGTATTATAGTTTATATATATGATATTATTATATATATATATATTATATAAATTATATATATATATAGAAGATATATATATATATATACCTATATATATTTATATACATATATACTGTAATATATACTTATATAATTATTATTCTCTACTTTACTTAAAACAAATTACAATATAATATATAACAACTATATATCAACTACTACACATATATATCATAATACACTATCACCCACTACTATATATAAAATAGCATATATGATATAACTATATATATATTATATAATATATATATATATATAAAATATTATATATAATATATAATATATATATTACTATATAGTATACTATATATATATACTATATAGTATATATATATATATATTATATTAATAGTATATCAATATATATACTTATAATATATATATAATATATATATATATAAAATATATAGTATATATATATATATATATATTCATATATATACTAATTAATAATATTATATATATATAATCTAAGATATATATATAATATATACCCCAATAAATACACACCCTAAACAACTATTAAAACAACTAATAATACCAGTATAGCGTATATCAATATATATATATATATATATATAATTATAATAATATATAAATTTACACATTATAACCATACTTACAATAATACAATCAAATAATATATAAAATACATATAATATATATATATACTACTCATAATCTTAAATATATATATTATATATATATACTATATATATATATATATATATTATATATTAATATTATATATAATATATATTCATATATATATAAATAAAAAATCTTTACAAGGCCAATAAAACAAAAAATCTTCCTTTAATGATGTTTTATGTGGATAGTTTGTTACAAATTATTAAATATTAATCGTTTAGTCATGTCGCCCCTTATATTAATCACCAACTGCAGGTCCTGATTAGCATGGCGGATTCAATGAAGAGTTGGTGAAGTAGCTGGGGTCCATGGCTACCCACAGTTTCTTGAGAGCCTCCTTCAGATCGTTGATGCTGCTTGGTCGTGTCTCTTGAACCTTGTTTTTCATTACATTCCAGGCATTTTCAATGGGGTTGAGGTCTGAAAACTTTAATATACTTGCTTCCTTTCATAGTTTCACCCTTGAGAAGGAAGAACAAACCTGCCCTGCCCATGTTTCCACTGAATGAACCCCATACCATGACACTCTCAGGGTGTTTCACAGTCTAACGTAAATCTGAGTCGTATCTGACCACAACTACCTAGGGACAACGAACGATCTTTTGAGCCTCCTCTTATGAAGAGCCTACAAAGACTTCTCACTGAACATCACTTCATCCACTGTTCGAATGCCAGTGTACAAGTTTTTCTTAACAGAAATTCACCCTTTTTCTTTTCATCTGGTGTGAGCATTGGTTCTTTGCAGCCGGCGACTTGAAGACCAAGTTCTTTGGCAGGGCGATGCGGATGTCCTTGTTGCGAGTCTTGAGCAGCTCAGGTTATTTTTAGTTCCGACGCAGTTATAGCGGATTTGACATAACTTCACGCTGAGAATCTTATCTGTTCCCCGTTTAGCTTCTTAGAGTGCACCAGCAGGCCTGACTTCCTCAATAGTACCGTCCCAGGTGATAATTCGCCTTTGACCGCTTAGCTGATAAATGTCCTCTCTCGACACTCCCAAATCTTTGGCCACAGCAATAAAACAGATTCCCTTTCTCTAGCCAAAGTCAAAGCAAGACTTCTCTCCATTCAGCTTTTTCCGACCCATGTGTGAAATAAGTGTAAAGTTGTATTAACTTAAATTTATACAAAAGTCAAATAAACACTGGGTGCCACAAGCGCAATAAGACCAACTTCACTGCACGAGACACAACGCTCACTGATCTTAGATGGGTGAAGTAGGATGTTTTCTATGAGTGATCAGGAGTTACAGCGGCAATTACTGCTCGCCCACTTTTTGCTATGCAAAATGGCAAGTAAAATATCCTTACACGATATTTCTGTGTAAAATATTTTTTTTGCTAGCAATAAAGTATATGATTTTTTTTTAGTCGCAGTATATATATTATGATAGTAGTTACTATACTATAGTATACTATTATATATAATATATATATATATGTATATAATATATACTATATATATATATACTATATATATATATATATTATACTATATATATACTATCTTGTATATACCTATATAGTATTATTTATATATATTATATAGTATAATTATAGTATATATATAATATATAAATATATACTAATATAATATAATATA
>JABUQX010001050.1:0-5000 GCA_015478945.1 Trachelipus rathkii
CGCTATTGTCTATCATAATATCGAGTAATCGTAGTTTGAAATGTAACAATCTGTTATCCTCATCAGAGGATAGCGAAACTTAAGACTCCCAGATAGAAACTACAGCAGAAACGATTCAATCATCTAGCAATTCAGTAGTCAGATATCGACGAATACGCTGAAATAGAAAGTGAAACGAGCTAGGAAAGAAACCTTGTCGACTAGACTCACAGGAGCACTAGATAAATGTAAAGTTAGTGATAAAGATGCTGTTCATATATTGACAGCTTGTATCGAGGCACTAAATTTAAATCAGAGAGAATGTCATCAACCGCACGTCCATTAAAAGGGGTAGAGAAAAGTTTCGTAAGCAAGCAACATTAAGCGTTAGATCTAAATTTAATGATTCGAAATTAAACTATGTAGTTATTCACTGGGATTCTAAAATGCTCCCTGATATTACCGGAAAAAAAGTCAGTTGATCGACTCCCAGTGATAGCAACAGCTTTCAACGTAGAACAACTTCTAGGAGTTTCAGAACTTTCATCAGGAATAGGTAAAAGAGATATCACAGCTGTTTGTGATACACTACAGGAATGGTCACTACTGGACATTGTTCAAGCTTTTGTTTTTGACACAACTGCCAGTAATACAGGGAGGCTAAACGTCGCATGTTATCTCTTCTCGAACAAAAACTAAACCGTGATATCATGTTTTTTGCTTGTCGACACCATATTTATGAAATTGTATTGCAGGGAGTTTTCAGTAAAGTACAACTTTCACCCACTAAAGGGCCAGAGATCCCTTTATTTAAAAGATTTCAAAAAACTTGGAACAATATTAACAAGGCACAATATTTGACATGGGAGGCAGATACAGAGGTAAGAACAATATTAAAAGATGATGTAAATGAGATCTTACAGTATACCCAAAATAAAATTAAAGAGGATCAACCTCGTCACGATTATCAAGAATATATTTCCGGCAGTCAGGAGCATAACTTTTGAAGATAGACGTATAAAGCCTATCACTCAGAATACATTTCCGGCAACCAGGAGCATATCACTTAGGGAGATGGATGGAAAAAGCAATATATTGCTTAAAAATATATCTATTTAGAAAACAATTTAAATTAACACCAACAGAGGAGAAAGCACTAAAACGAATATGTTGCTTTATAATAAAATGTTATGTGAAAGCATGGTTTTCTATTACAAATGCAATTGAAGTGCTCACATAAATGACATTAATTTTCTTAAAAATCTTTTTGAATACAAAAACCACGATAAATCTATTGCTGAAGAAGCAATTCATAAAATTATTAGTCATTTATGGTATTTAAGTGAGGAATGTGCAGTCTTTTCCATATATGATGAAAGAATAAACGATGACATGAGAAGAAAGATGGCCCAGATATTAATAAAACAACGCATACCGTCACAAACTATTGAAACCACGGATACCGAACATCAAGTCGAAGAAAAAAGAAATAAACTGTTTATCAAAGAAGATGATTTGGAATAGTTCCTAATTAACATTCTTCTAAAGATTAACTAGCATCAGTTGCAGAATATATATTTATCAGGTTTGGACTTCTCAAGAATTCTTTCAAACTGATCCTGTTGAATGGAAAAATCAAGAAAGTTACATGAAAGGAAGAGAAGTTGTAGCTTCATTAAGGGTGGGCGGTAAACGTCACAGCAGAGTGAGAAGTAAAATTAAAGGAAAAATTTAACAACAAATTTACCAAAAAACGAAGGACAAAAACAATTTGTTTTACAGATAAACTAGATAACCAGTAATTATAAAATCTAATCATGGCTAATTTTGTAAACATATCTATAATTTATATGTTTCAAAATAAATCGAAATTTAAATATTAATCCATTTCGGTAATTTGGAACTAATACCGTAAAAGTAAATTAATCTTTTTTCTTTTTATTAGGTTGTCAAGACTATCGGAAAAAACATACCCGGGCCATACCCTTGAAATACTGAAAAGGAAAAAAATAATAGGTTTAGTTCTTATTCTCAGATTATATTGTTGGTGTACAAGTGCACATTTAATTACTATATCAAAAATTAATGAACATTTTCTATGTCTTTTTCGATATGTTTTTAAGCACGTTAAAAATAATATCAATAAAGTTTAAAATTTAATCATGTTTTTCAAGCTTTAAACCTCGTATGGGCATTGCGTTAATATTATCCGATAATCTGAAATTTTTTAATAAATTGTTTAACATGTAAAATAAAAGCCCGAAGAAAAATTTTACCTTCTTATATATAAGGACTAGTTCTAATATATATTATAATATTATATATATTATATATATATATATAATTATTTATATATATATATATATATATATATATATATATATATATAATATATATATATATATAAATAATATTATATATATATATATATAATATATATATAATTTATATATATTAATATTATATATATATATATATATATATATATTATATATATATATTATATATATATTTATACAATAGAGATTGCTTTTCTTCTTTTTAAAGAGTAGATTTTCCAATTGTCTGAGAGTTCCTACAGTGGCTTGGCCATATCTTTGTCGTATAGAGTCTATCCAGTTTCTATAAGCAGGGTATCTTAATTTGAGAATAAAAAGCAGCACGAAGGCTCCAGACAGCGGCATTGGAAAAACTTTAATGACAAAATTACAACGTTTCGGAATACATCAGTTTCCATCATCAGGCTACAAATGATAAATTATGAAATTTCAATAGAAACAAAAAATTAAAATAAAAATAAAAATTTAACTATAGTTAAGAAATTCCCTGTAACTATAGTTAATTTTTATTTTTATTTTTATGTTTTGTTTTCTGTTTCTATTCATAATTTATCATTTGTAGCCTGATGATGGGAACTGATGTATTCCGAAACGTTGTAATTTTGTCATTAAAGTTTTTCCAATGCCGCTGTCTGGAGCCTTCGTGCTGCTTTTTATTCTCAAATTATATATATATATATATATATATACTAAAAATTATTAATTATAAATATGTATATATAGATATGTATTAATGTAGATAACGTATATATATATATATATATATAATATATATATATATATATGTAATTAGGTTGGCAGAGCAGCTCTATTTTGGGCAGCGGCACCGCACCGCACCAGCTGTAGCAGCACCAGCACCGCACCGCACCACGAGTTTTTAAACTTGGGCGCACCGCACCGCACCGCACCGGTACCATGGTTTGGCGCACCGCACCGCACCAGCAGTTGCGCACCACGCACCGCACCGCACCGCACCTCTTACTATAGCCACTGTGACTGTACAAATTGTAGTGCTGTTGAAGGAATTCAGAAGGAATAACAAAGAATTCGATATTTTATCACTCTATTTATTTACTTCTTACAACATATAATTATTCCATATATATATATATATTATATATATATATATATATATATATAATATATATATATATATATATATATATATATATTTATATAAAGATATATATATGTAAATATTTATATATATATATATATATATATATATATATATATATATATATATATATATATATATATATATATATATATATATATATATATATATATTATATATATATATATCTATATATAGTATATATATATATATATATATATATTATTACTGTAGATTTTTTAGATACTAAACAGCAATTTTACTATATATATATATATATAATAATATTATAATATATATATATATATTATATATATATATAATAATATATTATATATATATAGATATATATATATATATATATATATATATATAATATATATATATATATATATATATATATATATAATATATATATATATATATAATATATATATATATAATAAATATATATATATATATTATATATATATATATATATATATATATATATATATATATATATATATATATATATATATATATATATATATATATATATCTTGTATATATTTTATATATTAAATAGTAATTTTACTTTTAATATATATATATATATATATATTAGTATATATATATATTATATATATATATTATATATAATATATATATATATATATTATATATATATATATATATATATATTATATATATATATGTATAAATATATACTGAGTTAGACTTGATAGATATTTCATTATAAGAGAATTTAGATTTCTATTTATAAATATTAATTTTTCAACACTTTTCGAATTAAGTCTTGTCTTCGATCGGCTATTAGATCGCCCGCTTTTGAGAAAAGTCTTTCATTTTCAACCGATGTTGCTGGGATAGCAAGAAAAACTTTAGCTACTTTACTAAGTATTGGGAACAAAGCCTCCTTTTCCTTCCAAAATGTTAAAATGTCGAAATCAATTGTTCTTATAGTCTTGTCCTTTTGATAATATTTCTTGTAAAGTTCGAGTTCATTATATAGAGATGAATCTACAGATGATTCACTATCGCAGTCACTATTGCTAGACTTTGTAAGCAAATTGTCAAACATTGATATACGAGATGTTTTGAAATATTTATATCATGGCTCAAAGTTTTCGAAGAAAATGGTCTTAGATCTCGCTTTCGTAGTTTAGTTGGTGATTCTACAGTAACGTCCGGTTCCGGGATTTTCATATTTTCCTTAAAAAGTTTCTATACCATTAATAATAATTCCCAAGTCAGAATCAGAAAATATTTTTTTCTTAAATTTTGGGTCCAAGTATGTTGACATAAGACAAATTGGGTTTTGAACGTAGGGGATTAGTCTTTGATTAACTTCATTTTGGATTTGTTCTTTAGCCTTTTCTGTTTCTTCATGCAAATCTTCTTATTGCTGATAACTGAGAGCTTATGCATAAACAGTTGGAAACAAATTATCGAAGATGTAGGTTAATTTACTTCCACCAAAATTTGCGATGTTCTTTGAAACGTCTCAGAATTTTTTGCAAAATTCTCTAAAATTATTTTCATTTGGTTTTTAGCCAGGGATG
>JABUQX010001050.1:12500-15000 GCA_015478945.1 Trachelipus rathkii
CATAAACCGCATATAATGTTTACATTTCAAAAAAAAAAAAAAAAAAAAAAAAGATGCCAGATATCACAGGAAAAAAATTTCAACCTTTCTTTCAACATAAGAATGTAATTAGTAAAATAGTATATTTTACAGCCTTTTTTAAAGACGGTACAATAAAGTACCGTTAGTCCTGAAAGGGTTAAGCATTTCCTTCAAGTTTCATGAAAATTGAAAGGATGTCGTGAAATTGATAAAGTTCCAACCTTTCTGAGGAGTGGATATGATTCTTCTACAGACACAACGTAAGATCGGACAATTTCTACTTTTCACTTTTTTTGAAGAACATTTTAAAAATAAGAAGTGAAGTATATTATTATTATTATTATTATTATTATTATTATTATTATTATTATTATTATTATTATTATTATTATTATTATTATTATTATTATTATTATTATTATTATTATTATTATTATTATTATTATTATTATTATTATTATTATTATTATTATATTATTATTATTATTATTATTATTATTATTATATTAATTATATTATTATTATTATTATTATTATTATTATTATTATTATTATTATTATTATTATTATTATTATTATTATTATTATTATTATTATTATTATTTAGCTGAGTTCGGGTTCTAGAATTGTAGTTGTATCAGAAAGTACAAAATGAAATTTCTTATTAAATATAGCAACAATCAGCAGATTTCTAACTTTAAAGATTAGATAAATTATTACTTTTTTATGTTCCTTATTTAGGATTTTAAGGTAGTATTTGTTTTTAGTGCAATCTCTCTCTCTCTCTCTCTCTCTCTCTCTCTCTCTCTCTCTCTCTCTCTCTCTCTTACTTTTTCTCTCTCTCTCTCTCTCTCTCTCCTCTCCTTCTCTCTCTCTTATTTCATACCTTCTTCCTGCTTTTTAATCAATTAACGACCTCTCAGTAACTTTCAAAACTCTATCCCTTCTTATTGTCTAGCTCGAACTCTATTCTCTACTCTCTGAAGATCTGCTTCATTTTTTGCCATATAGAGTTGCCCCTCGACTTCAACTTTTCATTTCTATTCTTGCTTACCCGAATAGGATTTCCCGGTGAAGTAGGCATATCCTTGTGGATATTAATTCATGAAAAATTTCAGCTTCTGCAAAGCATCCTCTTAAAGTCACCACCTAACTTTTTCATTTCTTAACGGTTTGTCGTCTCCCCCGTCAACAATATAAAGCATTTTTATATTATCATTAACCAAAAATTATATTGAATATCTCAAATCACATTGGTTGCCAAGGATTGTTTCACACAAAGCTGGAAAATATTTTTGGCTACAATATTTTTTCCTTCTCAAAGTCCCAATTTTACTAACACTTGACCCTTTTCTTGTTATGATTATTGTTATCAAATCTGAGGATGCAACCAGTTCAAACCCATCTTTTAAATAAAGTCGAGACTAGGACTAAAAGACTAATTAATTCTTCCCCATTTCATGACCCAACTGATTCATCTTTGCAACTCAAAATTTGCGCGCTTTACCTTTTAACATAGATACTTCAACTATAGGTTCTCGAAGGACTGGTCACTATCATTCCACAGCCATTTATTGGTTTTAAGGTTAAAATACTTGTTTTATGGGATTTTATTCTTCTTGTTAAACATGGCAAAACAATATATATAACACTTTCGTTGCAAACGATAACAGTTGAGGAAGTTTTTAAAATAAAATTTTAATATATAAAAAAAATTGTTGCAGTTCATGCCTGTAGAAGATGGGAAAATTATTTTGTTGTATATGACAAAGATAATAACATGATAAAATACATAAAATGAATATTATAAATATAAAAGTTATACCATAATTAAATTTTTCTTTTTTTTAACACTCTTTATGTTAAACTTTTCTTTGTTTATAATTACTTGTTCACTATATAATACTTCGCACCTTAAAAGTGGAGCCATAAAACACTAATACGAACTTTTGGTCTTGTTGCTCAGTAGATGAAGTGGTCTTAATTGAAGGTGAATCAACAACTGAATAAGGAAGTTCGGTAGTCATTTATGAATCTTGATGTTGATTTTTCTGGTACGAATTTTAAGGAAGTATGAATCACAAAGAAGAATGCAGTCTGAATGAAAATACGTGTAGAGATAGTGGTATGAGGTCCTCCATTGTAATAAACATATCATTATATTGAAATAATTCTTCTACATTCTTCTACGATAATCAATATATATATATATATATATATATATATATATATATATATATATATATATATATAATATATATATATATATATAATATATATATTATATATAATATATATATATATATATATATATATATATATATATATATATGTAGTAGCAGTGGTATGCTTGCTCCGGTTGATTTAAACGTACAACCAAATATATATGTAGATGATAAATCATTTCTTCATATCCATATATATAGTAGCAGTTGTATATGGTGCCAATTTGTATTGTACGTACTACCATACATGAATG
>JABUQX010001050.1:37500-40000 GCA_015478945.1 Trachelipus rathkii
TGTGTGTGTTGGGCCATGCAGGGTGATGGGTATTGAAGTCCTCGGCCAATATCAAATTATTATATTGGGTTAGGGGTGACAAATCAGGGACATAATCCCAATGACAGTGTTGAAAGGTGGGATGAGGCACGTAAAGATTAACCAGGTTGTATATCTTTTTACTGATTTTTATTTCTATTGAATGGAACGAAGAGATTTGGTCGGGGTTCATAATTTGTTGTGCTTGGCATATGGTGTTTCGGAATTGTATGTTATTGTGAATGAGAATAACTAGACTATGTTTGGATGGATCTTTATCTTGTATTATGTTTGTGTAGTTGGAAAATCCAGAGAGGTAGGTTTCTGGAGCGAAGTTAGATTCCCTTATAAGAGCTATGTGTATATTAATATTTAATTAATGGGTGGAATTGTATGTTATTGTGAATGAGAATAACCACACTATGTTTGGATGGATCCTTATCTTATCTTATGGTTGTGTAGTTGGGAAATCCAGAGAGGTAGGTATCCGGAGTGAAGTTAGATTCCCGTATAAGAGCTATGTAATTAATGTGTGGAGAAGTTCTTCATATTTGTTCTTTATACCATTAATATTCAGTTGGAGTATGTTGATTGAATTATGTGGATGGGAGATGAGAATTTCATTGCGTGAAATTCCGGATGATTGAGAGGACCAGGTTAAAAAGGGTGTGGATTCTGGGTTTGGAGATTATTACACTTTATATGTAACCAGAGTCGGCAGGTGTTGCAATGAATTGAAGTCTACTCTCCAGTTACTGAACGATTACAGTTGAGGCAGATAAATGATCTGGAACCTAGGTTGGATTCGATATCACCAGCTAATAGGTGGAGTTGGGGTGCGTACACTGAACTTACGCACCCTGAGTACAAAAGGGTGAAGTATATATACGGAAGCTTCTGGGCCCAAATGCAAATACCGGATGGCAATCCCAAGGATCGAACCTCCCACAGGAGGTAAGAGGAGGCGTGGTTCTTTTGGGGACGGCAATCCTGTTCCCTCCTTCTTTCCGATTGATTCCTGTGAACAAAACGGCTGAGCCCTTGTCCCAACTTTATGAAAGCGAATCACCTTGACCTATATATAAATATATATATATATATATATATATATATATATATATTTATATATATATATATATATATATATATATATAAATATATAATTATTAATATATATATTTATATATATAATATATATATATATATAATATATATATATATATATATATATATATATATATATTATATATATATATATATATATATATTTTTACCAATATAACAGCCATATAAATAATAATATATATATAAATATTATATATATATATATATATATATATATATATATATATATATATATATATATTGTATTTGTTCTTTTGAAGAAAAAAATAGTAATAAATAAATTAATAAATTAATAAAAAATTAAATAAATAAATAAATAAATAAATATGCTTACTTTAACAAGAATGAAAATGAAATTTCATTTAAATTTGCCGAAGAAATAGAGTTTGGAATTTTTTGGTAAACTTTTTTATTTGTTTTTATTATTATTTTTCAAATATGAAATTTTAAATAATATATTTTTAACTTTTTAGAAATTTCTGATTTCGCAAATTTTGCAGTTATTATTATTATTATTATTATTATTATTATTATTATTATTATTATTATTATTATTATTATTATTATTATTATTATTATTATTATTATTATTATTATTATTATTATTATTATTATTATTATTATTATTATTATTATTATTATTATTTATTATTATTATTATAGTCCAAAAAATCAACCCTAGGGCTTCAAAACACCGCAACAGACCTCCACTGTGGTATCTCGTCAATGTATGGTTCATCACCTGGGCCAAGCCCACAACCATACCCCCTCACAAAACCCTGCCATTCACTCCTATTATGCACTTTTCTTCCCTCCTCTGCCAAATTCACATTCTTTTCTTTTAGGCAATCCTTTACTTGGTTAATCCACTTTTTCTTCGGTCTCCCAGCCGGTAGATTCCCAAAACACTTACCAATATACTTCGCTTAACCAACCAACTACCATCCATCCATTTCATATGACCAAACCATCTTAATACACTCTCAATTATCTCTTATTTACACCTTTGTTCTCACCACACAACTCCTTAACATGTTTTAACACGCCATTAAGATTATCCATCTGAACAAACTGCACCTTAGATCTAGACGGGACAACATATTCTTATTCAGAACTCTTGCGCACTCAAGACTTAGTTCCTTTGCTTTCACCAAGAATTTAATTATACCAGCTACCTTCCTACCATTCACAACTCCTACAACACTGCATCATTCGTACCCTTTTCATCCAACATATAGCCTAGATATTTAAACTCAGATACTTGTTAAAATTGCCTATCATCCAACGTGATTTCACACTGTGGTCTCTTCTCACCTACTACCATCACCTTACTCTCACCTATTACCATTACCTTACT
>JABUQX010001050.1:50000-60685 GCA_015478945.1 Trachelipus rathkii
AATTTTGAAATTAGAAATGAACTTCCATAAAATATTTTTGCAGAGATGCAATTTTTCATTAAAATATAATTAAAAGTTGATTAAAACTTTCGATAAATATATTAATTTTGACTTCCGATTCATGAAGCAATAACTTGGCATATATGAGATGAGATATTCATAATGTATTTTACAGATTAGGAACAAGTAATTTATTTCATGTTTTAAAGTTGATATAAGAATTTTTTTTTAATATTAATTGAAAAAAAATTTGGGAAAAGGTTCCTGTTTATAATTACTATAGGAATTTGAAATCAATGTTTTGGGATGAATTTTTCCTTTAACACAACTGTAAAAAAATTTTGCGATTTTTTCCTACGTAAAGCCACCATCTTCCTGTCCTCCTACACGCGGAAAGATTTAATAGAGTTAGAAAAAATAGTAGATATATCACGAAGGCTAAGATTATTAATATTCATGTTTTTAATATTATCCAAATTTAGGAACACTACATATCTCGTGTTCTAATTATATAAATAAGTTTTTAAACCACTAATTAAGATACTAAAAGGAAAAACATAAAACAAAGTCAACAAGTGATTTAATTAAAAGGCAAGAGTTTGATTTTTACTTAAATGGGACCCCTTTTTAGCCCCAACTGAAAATGGACATAAAGTTCTTAATTTTTTTTTATCCAATTTTGACCAAATCAAAAGCAAACCGCAGCTTTTTTCTGACGTCTAAAACGTCTTTTTCTGGTGTTTTTTCTGTCTGTTGTCATTTCATTTGCATCTTTATTTTTCTTGAAAACCTTTTTTTTTTTTTTTTTTTTTTTTTTTTTTGACATTTTTAGATTCTGGTCCTACAAATTTTTTCGAAATGATTTCAAACTTGAAATTGAAATTGAAATTGAAGATTGGACTATTATCTAAAGAACGTTGGAAGGGAAATATTGATTTTTGACCAAAGATTCCAGCAATGGCCGAATTTCAAACTATACTTTTTTTTTTTTTTTTGGTTTTGAAATGAAAAATTGGGATAATTTTTTTTTGTGGTCATCCGATCTGTATGAAATTTTCAGGTCGTTTGAAATCAAGGGAGATACACATTTTTTATTTAGATCATCTTTTTGTATTTGCAATTGTTTTGATTTTGTGCATGGAACAAATTTTCAAAATTTTTTTTTTTAGAAATTTAAAATTTTTTGGGGTATACAAAAAAATGATATCAGTAAAAAGGTGTATCTCGGCCGACTATATAGGCCCTAAAAATTTGATGTTGATCGAATGAGTAGAAAAAAAATCTCAATATTTTACTTTTAAATTTTTTAAAAAACAGTTTTTTTTTTTTAAAAAGCGAAATATTGAGATTTTTTTTCTACTCCTCCAATTAACATCAAATTTTCAGGGCCTGTATAGTTGGGCGAGATATATTTTTTTTACTAAGATAATTTTAAATTTCCCCCAAAATTTTTTGGAAAATTTGTTCCATGTACAAAAAAAAACTATTGTATATACCAAAAGTTTATCTAAATAAAAAATGCGTATCTCCCCCGACAACAAATGCCCTGAAAATTTCATGCAGATCGAATAACCAGAAAAAAATTATCGCAAATTTTCATTTTCAAACGACAAAAAAAAAGGTATGGTTTAAAATTCAATCATTGCTGGGATCTGGGGTCAAAAATCAACATTTTCCTCCCAACGTTCTTTAGGTAATAATAAAATCTTTGTATAGTTCAAGTTTGAAGTCATTTCGAAAAAAATTGTTGGACGAGGATCAAAAATTGTCAGAAAAAATAGGTTTTCATAAAATGAAATACAAAAGAAATGACAACAGACAGAAAAACACCAGAAAACGACGTTTTAGACGTCAGAAGATGCTGCAGTTTGCTCTTCATTTCGTCGAAATTGGCTGAAAATTAAGAATTTAAATTCATTTCCAGTTTGATATATATATATATATATATATATATATAGATATATATATATATAATATATATATATATTATATATATATATATATATATATATATATATATATATATATATATATATATATTATATATATATATATATATATATTATATATATATATATATAATATATATACTCTATATATCTATTAATCTGATTTTTGAGGTGAGTATATATATATATATATACCTATACTATATCTTTTTTTGAGTATTTTAATTAAATATTAATTAAAAGTCTTATTAAGTATAAATATTAATAATTAAACTCATTTAGAAATTCTAGACTCTATAATTATTTATATACCATAATATTGATATAAGATATATAATAACCTTGGGAATGATATCATCTTACCACATTCAGCTTCACAGATGGAGTAGAATCATGAATTAAATGAGAATAGTTTAATCAGGTAACCGAGAATGAATACGATCCATATAAGATAATCTTGTCAGGTATTGTGTATAATCAAGATAATGTATTGAGGTAAAAATTAGTAATAAAAGTGAGTTGCAGAGATTTAAAATGAGAAGATAAATTTGAAAAATAATAGAAAGAATGGAATAGAGACTAATAAGGAAAGTAACGAAGGGGAAGGTTTTGCTTTGGTAAGATCTTGGGAAAAAATAAGAATATAAATACCATATGCTGCTAAAAAAAAGATGATGATAATTTGAGAAGCAATAAATCCTTATTTCATTTGTATATAGCTTGTTGTGACTTAACTGTTAAGGATGATCATATAAACTATAAAGCGTCATAACTTGCCTTTAGCAAGAATAATGAAACACTTGATAACTCCGTATTTGATTTCCAAAAAATTGCTGAAAAAAATTATTCTTTGTAATTTTCATTCAATAAGCTCGTTTTAAAAAACTGCTCTCTAGCTGTCTTTGAATGATACCTTAACTTATGGGTGCCGTAACTATATTGTTGGAATTGTTTTAATAATATCGTGTCTCGAAAGTATATAAAAGAAAAAATAACATAATCATTGTTCTTAAAGGACAAACATCATATATGTTAATCATTTTATGGTTCTTCAAATAAATCTTGAATGTTGGTGATGTGCTGGGATACTCGACTCCGGATTGGGAGACGAGAGAAAAAGTGGGTTGAGTCAGTAAATGAATGCCTGAAGGAGAGGAATGTGAGTTTGGTACAGCCGAGAAGAAAGATACATAGCAGGAGTGAATGGCGTGGTTTTGTGAGGGGGGGAATGGTGTGGGGCTTGGCAGGGGATGAACCCCATTGACTGACATTCCCACAGTGATGCTCCGTCGCAGTTCTCGTGAAACTCTAAGGGTGCATTTTTGACTGCGTCACGATCTCATTCCCACTTAAGCGTTTAATAATAAAGGGTGACCGGTAAAGGTTTCTTTTTTCGTTTTCTTTCATCGGCTCGGAATTAGATTGCTGTCTCTTCGGTGTTATGCTACGCACATCACCTCAGTCTGGAGATTAGGAGATAGATGATAAGACTAGACAGAATCATATGAAAGAATCATAACTAACAAGATCACCTAGCTATGCGATATCTATGCTTCATATAAAGACAAAGGAGGCCTTATACTGAGCAAGTAACTGAGGGAATTGACGACAAGTTCTGAAGTCTCTCAGAACATCGGACCCTTTTTAAAGCTTCTTTGAATAAGAGAAAAAAATTAATACCTTAAAAGAAAGACCACAAGATAATAAGCAAATTCCAAGAATTCAGACAGATTAGAGTGAGCTTTCAAATAAGATGCACGTAGCTCTTGTGTGAGGTTTATCGCTATGCAAGATGCATCAAATGACTTTTTCTTTTTTTTTTTTTGAGGCAATTTGAGATATAAATATGAAATCTTTATTCAATATATATATATATATATATATATATAATATTATATATATATCTATATATATATATATCTATATATATATATATATATATATATATATATATATAGATATATTATATATATAGCTACTTATTAAATAAATAATATTTATAGGTGTTTAAATTATTATATATATGAGTTAGGTATGTGACTTAAATAATATGTCTTTCTTTAGATGCAAAAATTTCTTCAAAAAGTGTGTGTATAGTATAGTATTGAGAGAATTAAATAATTTTCTGCTTCTGTATGTGGTAGTAGAAAGAAAAGTTTCTTTTCCGAGATTTGAGGTATATATATGTGAATAATAATAATAACATAGAAAGAAATAAAAAATAATAATCATAGATAGAAGAATTGAAAGAAAGAAGAATAACACATCATAAGGTAGATGAAGAAAAAAGAAAGAATAATAAAAGACAAAAAAAAATCTTAACACACAATATGTGATTAAAGGAAGAAAACTAATAAACAACTACACTTCTTTTTCTTAACGCTTTTAAATGTTAAATCTAAAAGTAATGTATGTCTTGCAGGTTTATAGAACACACACAAAGTGGAGGAATCTCTATCCGAGCGTTGCCATATTATAAATTTCAAATTATTCATATGTGGTAGCCGTCATAATAGTGCAATAAATATTGTGGCAGGTCTTATTTTTTATTTATGTGGGGTTATGGACAATAAACATCGGAGGAAGGATATAGAGGATTATTATTTTTATTTAGTTTATCATTAAAATATTTATTTATTTTTCTTATAACCTGAATAGAGCACAGTACTTTAAGCCAAGCGAACGTAACAGTTCACAATGACTTTTCGATGTGTGCCAAAACCATAGGCAAATGTACCCTCGTATATTCTCTCATTTACTCCTTAGATGAGAGTTAGGAGGTGATATTTTAAAAAGGATTTAGAGTTTTTCAAAAATCTCCTTTTGATTTTGGGTTTGTTTGCCTTAAATATATTGCTTGTTAAAATATCACAATAATATAATAATAATAATAAATCTTAACTAAATTGAGTTCCTTATTCACCTTCATATATAATTAATTACATAATATATACTTTCTCACACCATATACACTCACTCACAATCATAAATAATGATGGTCCATAATAACTACATAAACACATCACTATTGGACACTAATGATCTATATCACATATTATCCAGAATATAGTTATTCATACTAATATAACGATAATATATAATGCTCATTTAAATAAATAGAGATTAAACTATAATAATAATAACAAATCCTCATACAAAATTACGTATTGCACAATTATAAGAATTTAAATCTCATATATCACATTATATTCCCACTACCAAGTGATATTAATAATTGCATACCAATAGACCATCCTTACATCAATTAAACCTATTCAAACTCAACTTTCCATACATATAATTCTGGACATCATTGTGTTCCCTATTATTATTCATCAATAAACAATATATTATTAAATATATATTTATAAACTATAAAATACAATGTACACTTAAGTCTGCTCACCATCTAACAATGACTTCACACTGCAGGACTCTCTCTTCATCTAAAAATCATATAAACTGTATATCTTATTTACATTTACTCTTGAAACCTCTCCTTTTAAAAACACCCCTACCAAACGGCATGTTTTACAATATCCTCCAGTCAATTCATACGATCAACGCATATGATGCACATGAAATGTTCTCCAAAGAAACCTAAATAATCTCCGCATACAATGAGTTGTCACAAAAGGCAGGGCAACTCTCCACTCTCATCATCGTCCATTCTCTGTCTGAACATCTAACACTTTCTCTGCACCACTGCTTTGAAATCAATTCTTAAATTTGGTTAAAAAAAGAAGCTCAAACCAGTACCTACGCCAGAAATAGCTTCTCTTTCTCATTACACCTCATATATAATCTAAATAACCCAGGAGACGTTCTTTTCATCATTCCGCCTCTCACTCCGCTATTAACAATATACCAATCATTAATACCAAACTCCATTTATTCTTACGCAACACTTCGCTATTATCATTACCATCTTTGCATTCTCCATTCAGTCAAGCCTACCACCTATAACACCAAATATCTTCTCACACTAAACATCTGCCACATCGTCGCTTCCCCCCTATTAATCCTGTTCATACGGCTGTTGCTACGACCTATATACAATCTTATTCTCTCTTTCTCTCTTTTCTCAATATATATATATATATAGTATATATATATATATATATATCATCTATCTATATCTATCTATCTATATTATATATATATATTCATATTAATATATATATCTCTCTTACTATTATATTACTCTTATATTATTCATTCACTCTCTCTATAGTATATATATCTATCTCTATATATTTATTTTGTACATTTCAATACTTATATCTTGTACATTTCGCACAAACTGAATCACAATAGTTATTGTCTATTTTTTTTTTTCCTTCTAAAGAATTTAAGTTTTAAAAAAATTTTATGGAATATAATTTCAAGAAAAGTTCAAAGGCAAACTTTTCTTCCTCTTTCTCATCTGACCTTATAATTTATATTTCCAAAAAGTATTGCAAAATGTAAAAAAAAAAAAAAAAAAAAAAAAAAAAAAAAAAAAAAAAAAAAAAATCACTGAAATAAATGAACTCTAAAAATGTGAAAAGTTTCTTCAAATGGTCTAAAGTCCTTAATATTTAAAGAAAAAATATTGAATACCAATATTGCATGGGAGATTTTGAAGAAGAGACTTTAGATCGAAACTTTTTTTTATCGGAAAATACTTTTTATCTCAAAGAAAGAAAGAGAAGGGACACTCTTATGAAGATAAAGTCAAAAGTCTGCAGAAAAGTTTCCCTATTTTCACTATATTGATTTTTAATCATTTCTTAAATACAGGAAATGGACATGATGTTAAATGTAAGTTTAAGAATAAATTGAAAAAGTCATCGTCCATGATAACGTTTGAAAATGACATATTTCCAATAAGTGGAAAAAATGAAACATAAAATTCATTAAATGTTAATTCAATATTAGTTTCCATATCAAAAAGGAAAACATTAATAGGGTTTTCCTATGTCTTGAAAGCTAATAAAAATTTCCTTTAGATTAATTTAGAATTACGTCTATATATGCACAGTGCACACATGTTTGTGGTCGTTTTATACTTTAAGGGGAGACTTCATCAAATCAAATCAAAATTTTCCCATTTTTTTTATTATTATCTAAATTAGTAGAAAAATTCCTCCTGAACATCATGGTGTAATTATTTTTTTAAAATTCTAAATAGTTTTTTAGATACAGAAATTTATTTAGAGAGGTGTCGAACTAAAAAATTTCATTCGAATTCTCCGTTTTCAGGTTTTCAGGATTCAAATGAAAGTTATAATTATAGAAGATCTAATTTTTTTTTTCCTATTCTCAACCTCTAGCATTCTTCCGATTTTACTCAGTCAAATAAAATGGAACTAAAATTCTGGAGCCGGAGCCGGAGCCGGAGCCGAGCCGAGCAGGAGCCGGAGCAGTCTGGGTATATTTTTTTCTTGAATAATTTTTTTTAGATGAAAATTTCATTGGCTGCAAGATGTGCTGAATCAATTTTCGAATAAGTAAACAGAATCCTTATCTCGGATCCGATCCGTGATCCTGAAGTAAGAGCTCGGAGCTCGAAGTCGGAGCCGGAGGCGGTAAAAGATTTTGATTCTCTCTTTTTCGAAAATATTTTTTTAGGAAGACTGCTGAAGCAATTTTCAAATAGTGGCAGAAAACCTTATTCGGATTCCGGAGCTGTGAAAGCCGAAGTTGGGAGCTGGAGCCGAAGCTCGAAAGGTCCGGGTCCGGAAGCCGTCGGCCGGAGCCTGATCCTGGGTATAGATTTTTTTTTTTAATATATTTTTAGGTGATAACTTTATTGCAGAAGACGTACTAAAACAATTTTCAAATAGTACAGAAACCTTAGTCAGATCCGGAGCCCCAAAGGTGAAGTCAGAGCCGGAGCCGGAGCCCAGGAGCCGGAGCCGGAGCCGGAGCTGGGTGAATTTTTTTCAAAAAATTTTTTTTAGGCTGAAAATTTAATGCTCAGACAGACGTCACTGGGAACAACTTCTTCAAATAGTGCAGAATATTCCTTAATCGGCATCCGGATCCGGAGTCGGAGCCGGATGTCGAAGTGGAAGCCCAAGTCAGAGCCGGGCCGTGGTTTTGATTTTTTTTCGAAACTATTTTTTTAGTTGAAAAATTATTGCCAGAAAAGTGCTGAACAATTTTCAAAATAGTGTAGACCTTAGTTTATCGCGATCCGGATCCCGGAGGCGGGAAGCCGGATTCTGGTATAAATCTTTTTTAAGAAATTTTTTTTAGATGAAAAATTTGTTTGCCAGTAAATAGGTTTCTTGACTCAGGTGTTTCAATCATATCGTGGCAGAAATCTTAGTCGGATCCGGATCGAATTTCGTGACCGAGTCCGAAGTCGGAAGCAGAGTCAGAGCCGGTGCACATAGTATAAATTTTTTTCAAGTCACACGCAATTTTTTTTAAGTATGAAAAAATTTATTGGCCATAGACTGCGTCTCAGTGGCGTACAAAATTTTCAAAATAGTGCAGAAACCTTAGTCAGATCCGGAGTCACTCGAGAAGTGAGTCGTGCACGCCGGAAAGCACGGATGCTCGGAACGAAACATGGGTATAGAAACTCTCACAAAAATATTCTTTTTCTTGGTCGAAAAATTTAATGCCAGAAAGAGTACTGAACAAATATTCAAATAGGGCAGAAACCTTAGTCAGGTCCGAATCCGGATTTTCTCCGGATCCAGATCCGGATTCAGAGTCGGATCTCTGGGTATAAATTTTTTCAAGAATAATTTCTTAGTAGTGAAAAATTTATTGTCAGAGACGTGTTGTGAACAATTTTCAAATAGTGCAGAATCCTTAATCGGATCCGGATTTAGAGTCGGAGCCGCGATTCAAAGTCGGAGATGGAGTCGGCCAGAGTATGATTTTTTCAAAAATATTTTTTTTAGGTGAAATTTTTATTTTGATCGAAGACGTGCTGAACAATTTTCCAATAGTGTGTACAGAAACCTTAGTCGATCCGGAGCCGGAGCCGCGCACCGGATCCTTGGTATGAATTTTTTTAAAAAATATTTTTAGGTGAAATTAACTATATTGCCAGAAGACGTACTGAAATTTTCAAATAGTTCAGAAACCTTTAGTCTCAGTCATCCGAGCCGAAAGTGAATTTTCTTTTGGCAGTGGAGTAGGAAGCGGAGGGCTTGCGAGTCAGAGCTCGGAGTCTGGGTATGAATTTTTTTCAAAAATACTATTTTTTTAAGTGAAAATTTAATGCCAGAAAACGTATGAACAATTATTAAATAGTGCAGAAACCTTAGTCGGTCGTCCGGTCCGGATCCGATCCCAGATTCGAAGCCTTATCTCTTGTATAAAATGTTTTCAAGAGATACTTTTCTTAAGATGAATAATTTATTCCAGAAGAATTGGATAAACAATTTCAAAATAGTGCAGAATCCTTATTTGGATCCGGATTCAGAGTCGGAGCCGAAGTCGAAACCGGAGCTGGAGTATGATTTTTTCGAAAATATTTTTTTTTGTGAAAAATTTATTGATAGAAGAAGTGCTGAACAATTTCAAATGTGGCAGAAAACCTTAAGTCAATCGAAGCTGAAGGCCGACTCGAGCCGCTGTCGGAGCCAGGATCCTGGTATAAATTTCTTTCAAAAAATATCCTTTTTAAGCGAAAAATGTATTGCTTGACAGAAGACGTGTTGAACAATTTTCAAATTACGTATATTCTCCGAAACCTTAGTCGAAATCCGGAGCCGTACCCTGAGTCCGGTGCCCTGTATGATTTTTTTTTTTTAAAAAAAAAAAAGAAATATTTTTTTAGGTGAAAAATTTCATTGAAAAAGATGTGCTGAATCAATGTTTCAATAGTGCAGGAACTTGATGGATCTGGAATCGGCAGCAGTCCGGAGTCTCGGATAGGAGGCCGATCTTGCTTATAAATAGTTTTTTCAAGAAATATTTTTTTTATCTGTCTGGTCGAAAAATTGTTATTGCCAGCACTGAGACTGCTTTCGCCTGACTAATTTGTTCAATATGGTTAATATAGACGTTTCTAGTCGGATCCGGATCCGGAGTCGGAACCGGAGCCCGAGTCAGAGCCGGTGCATAATTCAAATATACAACTTTTTTTAATGGAAATAATTTTTTTAGATGTTATAAATTCATTCGACCTGGGAAGAACCTGCTGAAGCAATGTTCATATATATTGCTGAAATTCCTTAGTTGGATCCGGATCCGAAGTCTCGATAACGGTTGACCGGATTTTGGTGTTTCTTTTAATTTTGTCTCCCTATACAATATTTCTTTTTACTCGGTGAAAATGTTTATTGCCAGAAGACGTGCTAAACAATTTTTTCAATAGTGCAGAAAACCTTAGTCGGATCCATGCGCCGGATTGAGGAGCCGCAGCCGGAGAATGAAACGGAACCGGATTCTGGCATAAATTTTTCAAAAATATTATTTGTAATGTGAAAAATTTATTGCCAGATAACGTACTGCACAATTCTCTAACAGTGCAGAAACTATAGTTGGAGTTGGAGCCGCGAGCCGAGAAGAATTATTATTATGTGCTTTTGGTTGTAAAGAAATATATCTAATAGAAAATTGATATTCAATTGAAAAAAGATTTATATTATATATATAATACTATAGTATATATATATGCTCATACTATATTTAAAGATATATATTTAAACTACTCTATTACTATATAGTATTACCTATTATCGCTCTATATATATATATATATATATAATATATTATATACTATAT
>JABUQX010001051.1:5000-27500 GCA_015478945.1 Trachelipus rathkii
TATATGATATATATTATATAGGATTGATTATTAGTATAGTATATTATATATTTATGAGTATTATTGATATATTATATGTGGTATATTATTAATATTGTTCGTTGAGTAATTGAAGTGTGGTAGTGTGTTGTGAGTTAGTTGGGGGGGTTAGGAGTTAGTGATTGGTTTATTATGTATAGTATATGAGTGAGGTATAGTATTGTTAGGTTATTTATTGTTATAGTATTGATAGTATGCAATATATATTAGGTATGGATAGTGCTATATTAGTAGTATAGTGAGTATATAGTATTAGGGTTATAGATATTATGTATATTTATATATTATTAGATAGTATTAATCGGTGATTCATATTTAAGTGATTTTATATAGGGTGAAGTAGTGGAGTATTTCTGGTTATGGTGTGGAGTAGATAGTTTGTAGGTTAGATAGTAGTTTATTAGTATATGTTTATATATATATATATTTGAACATATAGTAGGTAGTATAGTTAGGTGGTGTATTGTGGTGGTATGATTGTATTAGTTTAGTTGAGGTAGCTTGGTGGTTATGTGTCGTGTGTGTGGTGGCGTCTTGGTGTTTGTGTGTTAGGTATGTTGGTAGTTGTGTGGGTATTGGGGTGTGATTGAGTTTGGTTGTGGTGTGTGTTTGTGGTGTATTTGGGTTTGGGGGGTTATGTGTTGTTTTATGTATGTGTTTTGTTTTGTTGGTATTTGTTTGTATTAGTGATTGTTAGATGGTTTTTGTCATGGTTAGTGGGGGGGTGTGGGTTTTGGAGATAAGGTGTGTTTAGTCGGAAGTTATGTTGTGGTTGGTATAGTGTGTTTGTGTGTGGTGGATGCAGTGGTTGTTCTGTGGGTGCAGTGTGGTATGGGGGTTGTAGGGTGTTAGTGGTGTGTGTATGGTTGGGGGTGTTGTATGTAGAGGGTATAGGTGTTTGTTTTGTGTTTATGTAGGTGTTAGTTGCCTGGGCGTGTAGTTAGGGGTTGAGAGTTATTGTAGTTTTTATTAGGTGTTGGGTTGTAATATGCGAGGTGAGTAGTTGAGTAGGTTATATGTGGTTATAGGTTATCGTATGGTGATTATGGTATTATGTTTGGTGTTTATGATGGTATTATGTTTATTGGTGGTTTTGATTTGGAGTGTGGGGTGTAGGTGTGTTGTTGTTTATGTATCTATTTGGTATTTTAGCTGGTCGTTATTTTATATTTATTATTTATTATTATTTATTATAATATTTATTATATTTTATTGTGTATTGATTATAATAGGTGTAGGTGGTGTTTTTGGTTTGGTTGTTGAGTAGGGGTAGTTAGTTTGGTTTTTGTTTTGGTTATTTGGTTGGGTAGTTTATTGGTGTTGGTTTGTGACGTGGGTTGGTCGGTAGTCTGGGTGTATGTGGTATTTTCATGTAGTACTTTGTGGTTGTGTGGTTGGTAGTTGTGTATTGTGTAGATATGTGAGTATTGATCATATTAGTAGTTTGGTGGGTTGGTTGTTGTAGGTGCTGAAATTGGTTTATGTGTAGGTGTGGTATGGCTTAATGAGTTAATTGGTGATGTGTGTTTGTTTGTTTTATGGGTATGTACTAGTAGTGTTTGTTCTGTATATAGTGTGTGTAGGTATTGTGATTTGATGTGATTGTGATGTAGTGTGTGTATGTGATGGGTGTTTAGTTGTGGGGTGGTATGGGTTGTTATGTTGTGAGTTTGGCTGTGTAGGGTAGTTGGTAGGTGTATGTTTGTCGGTGGTTGGTCTTGGTTGTGGGGGTGTTTATATATATTATAGTGTATATTTAGTGTGGTTATTAGTGTTTTGGTGTGTTGTGTTGTGTTATTTAGGGTTAGTATATTGGTGGTTGTGAGTGATATTTTAGAGGTATTGGGTGTTTTAGTGGTATGATTTATTATGTAGGGGTGTTGTATTATATGTGAATTAATGTTAGTGATTGTATTATGGGTGTAGTTTGAGTTGATATTTATGTTAGTCGGTTTAATGTGATTAGTTATAGTTGTGGTATATGGGATTGTTGATTGGGTATAGTGGTTAGTTGTAGTGAGGTTATATATATATGTAGTATGATGATGAGTTATATATAGTTATGATTATTGTGTTGAGTATGTTGTAAAGTACTGTTTGAGTGCTGTTTTTTTGTTTGGTATTTGATGGATGTGGTTTGATAGTATTGTAGGTGGTGGTTTATGTATTATAATGATGATGGTTGGTTATTAGTTAGTGTTTGGTTGTAGGGTGAGTATGGGGTGTGTGTGGTTTTGTGTGTGGTGTTTTGTGTTGGTTGTTTTTGGTTGTTTGCTTGGGTGTGGTTTGATTGCGCTGGGTGGTGGTTTTGAGACTCGATATTGTGTTTTATCTGACGTATGTCGGTTATGTATGGTAAGTTTAAATGATCCGTTTGCATATGCAATATAGTTAGAGTGATTGGTTAAAGTTTTATACGGGGTTTTGGTTGCGTGGGGTCTTGTGTGGTGTCGTGTGGGTGATGTCTTTGGTGGGTGTTGTTGTTGGCTGCTGTCGTGTTTCGGGTGTGGTTTGGGGGGTTGATGTTTGTGGATCGGTGATGGGTTTTGGATGATTTCTGATGTGTGTGTGTATGGTAATGTGGTGTTGTGGAGATGGTGTCTTGTCGTTTTTCTGGGGTTGTGTTAGTGTGTATGACTTTGCTGTACATATAGCTTTTTTTTTTAAAATATTTTAATCAAAACTTTATCCATCTTATTAATTTCTAATTCCATAGCGGCAAACAGATCTGAAACATGGTCTACTGAAGGTTAGGGGGTGTGCTGTGTTCACCATTTGCGATACGGGTTTGTTTTGGTTTTGGTTATTAGTGGCGGTTTGTGTCATGTTGGCGCTGCTCTTATCGGTCGAGCCGTGGGTCGCTCTAGCGTGCAGGCGTGTGACAAGTACTATATGCTTTGTGGAAAGTGGATCGCCTTGTTGTCGTCGTGGATGGTGTTTGGATTGGCTTGGTTAGCTGTGAGTCGGTGGTTGTGGTGTTTTTGCGTTGGGTGCGGTTGCGGGGCTGTTCGTGTTGGTGGTTCGTATTGTGGTTGGTCTGGTGGTTCGGGGCGTTGTGTTGCGCTTGTTGTTGGTGGTGGCAAGTGGGGTAGTTAGTGGCGTACTTCGGTGAATTCGGTTGTTTTTCTTGTGTGTGTAGTACGGTTTTTTGTATGGGTAATGCTTGTTTAATAAATTTGGACGTGTGTGATATATGTGATAGTTTCTGTGTGTTGTTGGGGTTGGGGGTGTTTGTTGGTTGGTGTGTTTCTTGTCAGAGATATTTTGTTGTATAGAGGCTTGCTACGTGTGTTGTGGATTTTGGTTGGTTTGTGATGATAATTGCGATTAGTCATTTTGAAATTGGTCACTCTCTGTATTGTGTTGTGTGTTGCTGAATTTGTTTGTGATTTTGGGTAGGAGAGTGGTTTGTATATGGTTTTATGTTTCGTGTTATAGAATGGTTGTTTCGTGGTGTGTGGTGGTGTTCGCGTTGGTCGTGACTGTGCGTGTCTGTGTTGTCTTGGTGTTCGGGTCGCTCTCGTCTGTTCTCTCTCTTTGTCGCTTGTGTCTTCTGTCGTCTTGTTGTCGGGTCTCGGTCTTCTGTCTCGGTTGTTTGTTGTCGTCGTTCTGTTTTCGGGTCATGGTCGCCGTCTGCTTTGGTGGTGCGCGTGGTTCGTCTGTGTGGGTTGGTCATTGCTGTTGTTGCTGGTTCGTTTATGCGGGGCTGTGGGTGCTCGTGGATTGTGTTCGTGGTCTTGTGCGTGTGTTTTCTGTCGGGTTGCTTCTTGGTGCGTTTGCGGGTTGCGAGTGAGGAGTGGTTGGTATGAGAGAGGCTTAGTTATGGAGAGGTATGGGGTGGTTGATTAGGTTGTGTTGGTTGCTCTTGGCATTTTGTTTTGGGTCAGGTGTTTGGCTTAGATGTCATGGATGTGTTGAGGCAGTTAGACACTTGTGTTTGTGGTGTGGCGCGAGAGAGATGGTGTATATGTGTTTTGGATGATTAGTTCTATCGTTGTGGTAAATGGTCGTGGTTGGGGTGGTTGTTGTTGCTTTGGTATTCTGGGTGTGTGTGGTGTTTTTTGTGTTATGATGGCCTTATTCTGTGTGTGTAATGGTAAGGTTGGAGTTGTGTATGTATGGTTAGTTTGTTAGGCTTATGTATTAGTTTGTATGGTATATGTGTTGTGAGTTGTGGATAGTATGTGTTTAGTATGGTTGTGGTAGGATAGTTGTGTGTTTCTTTGAGAGTTGATGGTGTTGTTGTGTGGTAGTTGAGGTGAGTTGGTGTGATTGGGTGTGATTGTGGTGTTGAGGCTGTTGGGTGGTGATGTGTGGGCTGTTGGTGTGTGTAGTTGTTAGGTGTGAGTGTGTTGGTGGATGGCGGTGGAGGTTGGTTTGGTTGTGAAGTTGTTGTAGTGGTTGGTTAGTGTGAGTGGGCTCTGGCGTTTATATTGTTGGGTTCTGTGGGGTATATGTGGTCTGATATATGTTTGTATTTAGTTTTGGTTAGTATGATGTAGATGAGGCAGTTGGCTTTTGAGTTAGTCTGATGTGGGAAGGTGTGGGAAAGTAATGTTGTAAGGTTTGGCATGAGAGGGGTGTATGAAGTGTGATTATCGTATGTTATTAGTTGAGATGTATAAGTGGTTTGTTGGTTTTGGTGGTGTGTGGTGGCGTACTTTTGTGTGGTGTGTGGTTGTAGGTTAGTTTGTTGCGGTTGAGGTTGTTCTGTATATGATTGAGGGGTGTTAGTTGGTGGTTTGTGTTTAGGGTGTCGGGGTGTTTCGTGTTTGGGGTGTTGTGTTGTTGTGGTGTTGAGTTGGTTGTGGGTTTGTTGTTTATGTTTATTGTATTTGTTTGAGTTATTGTGGGGTGGGGTGTGTTATGGTATTGGTTTGTGGGTGGTAGTAGTGTTGTGGTGTATGTGTGTTAGATTGATGGTTAGTTAGGTGTGTATAAATATATAGCTGTGGGATTGTTAGTTTATTATGGATGTGAGTGTTGTTTGTGTTTTGGTTACGCGCGTGTGGGTGTGTGTTGTGTTGGTTGGGGTTTTGATTTGAGTTGATTACCATGGCTATGTGTTGTGTTATTTATGGAGTAGATGTGGTGTTGGATTTGGGTATTCTCTCGTGTGTTGGTTAGAGGTGTTGGGTATGTTTGAGTGTGGTTGGCTTGATTTTTATAGGTGTGTGTTGGTTTTGTGAGTTGGTGTGTGTTGTGACGTTATTTAGTTATTGTTATTGATTGTTTTGTTGTCGGTGGTTTTTGTGATTTTTAGTAGGGTGGTGGTTTGTATTGTTATGTGTGTGGGTGGTTTGTGTATGTTGATTGGTGTGTTCTATTGATGGGAGTTGTCGTGTGTTGTGTAGCTGGGGGTGAGTTTATATTGTAAGTTTGGTATGAGCTGATGTTGTTTAGGGGTTTGTGGATTGGTGTTAGTGTTGTGGTATTGGTGTGTTTGGGTTTGTTAGTTGTTATTATTTGTGGCTATTTTGTATGATGGTTGTTTGAGTTAGGTAGGTTGTTAGGTTGTTGTTGGTTGACTTGAGTTATTGTAGTGGGGTGTGGTTGTTTGTTGTCTTGTGGTTGGTAGTTATTTATTGTTGTTGATGTGTTGTTGTGTATTGGTGTGTAGGTTTGTTAGGTGTGGGTTGTGGTTTTAGTGGTTTTATTTATGTGTGGGTGTAGTGTTTATTTTTGATTCTTGTGGTTGTGGTTAGTTGGGTTTTGTTATTGTGTGGATGTGGGGTGTTTGTGTGGAGTGGGGTGTGATGGATGTGTGTTATTGAGTGTGGTGTTGGTTGAGGTGTTGTTGGTGTTAGAGTAGGTTGACTGTGGTTTGTGGGGTGTTTATGTCGCTTTATATGTATTGGATTGATTAGTTGTTAGTGAGTTGTGCGGTGTGTGTGCGTGGGTTGTACTGTATTAGTGGTAGTGGTTTTGGTTTTGGATGTGTGGTCGGTTGATCTGTTTGTGTGTGACGGTGCGTAGGCTGTGGTTAGTGGTGGTGTTGAGGTTTGTTGGGTGTTGAGTAGTGGTATTGGTTAGTCTAGGTTTAGTAGTAGATGTAGGTTTTTATTTATGTTTGTATTTGAGTTGTGGGTGGTTGATATTAGTATTGAGGGTTGGGGTTACGTGTATTGGGGCCTGGCTGTGGTGCTGTTGTTATGGGTGTTATATGTGTTAGGTTATTGTTGTGGTTAGGTTTTGTTTAGTGATGTATGTTTGTTTTGTTGGGTAGGGTGGTGTTGGTGTGTTAGTTGTTAGGTGGTATAATTTGGAGGTGTATGTATTTGGGGGGTACGGTGTGGTTGATGTTGATTGTATGTTTGTGTTTGGTGGTGTGTGTTGTTATTGATGGGCGTTGTGTGAGTTGTGTTTCGGTTTGTTTGGTCGTGTTGTGTGTAGTCGTGGGGAGTAGTGTTGGTGAGGTTATGTATTATTATTATAGTAGGTTTTGTTATGTTGGGGTTTGTTATTATTGGTATTGTCTTTTGTTATGTTTTAGTGTTTGGTTTAGTTGTGATGGTGTTAGTGTGTGGTGTGTAGTGTTTGTTGGTGTCTGAGGTATGTGTGGGGGTTGTTGAGTGTAGGTATTTATGTGTGGGGTTGTTGTGGTGTTAGGCTGTGACCAGCTCTCATCAGCTGCGCTGGAGCACTTATTATACGGCTGGTACGGTCTACTAGTAATGGTTTGCTTGGGAGGTCTCCAATCTTTATAGGGGTGCGGTTAGGAGACGAGAGATTCGTTGGGTGTTTTTGAAGATTTTCATTGAGTTATTAGCATGGTGCAGTTTGGAGAACGCGAAGCAGATTATGGTAATTTATGTTGTAGATCGATGAGGTATCCCTACGCAGAGATAGTAAATGTCGATTTTTGGCGCTAGAGGTAGCGGTACTAATCCAGTCTGTGTGGGATAGATTGCTTGACGTAGGTGTCTAGTTCAGTGTTATAGTAGTGATGTATGTTATGTAGTGTGGGTGGGGCGCAGGTAGAAAGTATTCAATAATAGGGTGAAAGATATTGTATTCAGAGTTACGGAGATATCAGTGATATGGTTTTCGATGCGGAGGGCAGGAGATCGGGAGGCTAGATGGTGAGTTCATATTGGTGTTCTTGTGTTGGCGTAGTGTTTCAGGTGGTTGGCTCTCGAGTGTTTTGGTTAACTATGTGGCGTGTGTGGGTTGTAGTTGTTTATGCTGTTTTTGTTGGTTTTGTGGACAAGTGGTGGTGTGGTCGTTTTGTGGGAGGTTTGGTGTATTTTTTGAGGGTGAGAGTAGGTGGTGGGTTGAGTGTGCATGTGACTCGCGAGATTGTGTATGGCGTGTTGGGGTGGTGTGAATTGTTGTGTATCTGTGGGAGTTGTTGTATGTCGGTGTTGTTGTAGGGTGGTTCGGGTCAGCTTAGATAGTGGTGGCTATTAGGTCGGGATTTGTGTGTGTGTTGGTGTGGTTTTTTATGGGGTGGTGGTTGGGGGCGGCGCTGTTGTTGGGGGATGCTGGGGTTCGTATTGTTTGATATGGAGATGGTTGTATCAAGATTTATGTATTGGTAGTGGTGAACTTTAGTGGAGTCGTGGTTTGTGTTTTCGGCGTGAGGTAGGATTAATAGTGTAACGGTGATTTGGTAAGGGTGTTTGGGAATGGTGGGATTGAGTTGTGATGTGTGGGGTGGTGTTCGCTTTCTGTTGGTGTGTTTGGTAGTGTGCTTTTTTGTTGAGGTGTTGGTTGGTGGGATTTTGGTTGGAGCGATTCGCGAGATGTTTTGGTACCCTCGGCCGATGTATTCTGTGCGTGAGGGTGGAAGGTGTGTGTGGAGGTTTGTGGATTCGTAGTTGCAGGTTGTTGCGGCGTGTGGTGGCTGCGGGGTTCGTCTAGTACGCTGTGGTTGTGTGTGAGTTATGTGGGGTTGGGTGGTTGTGGGTGTTGGTGCTATCAGTGTCTCAGGGTGTGTTGATGGCTGGTTGTTGTTGTGGGTGTTTTGGCTCGCCAGATAGGTCTTCGCGGGGGTGTGTGATATATTGGCGATTCCAAATTGTGGTTCGGGTAGTAGTAGATGATGTTCTTGAGATGCTCTTTTTGTGCGCAGGTATTTTGTAATGTGTGGGGTGTGGGAGCCTCAGTATATAAATTCGCTTCGAGGTTTGGGGATGGTGGTGGCTTCGTAGTGTTGTCGTGGATGGTAAGACCGTCGATAGATGTAAATTTGGGGCTTGTGCTGGGTTGGTGGGCTTGCGTATGGTGGTGTTTATTGAGATGTGATTTAGAATTTGGGCCTCGTGTCGTGGTGTTTGTTGGGGTGTATGGCAGGTTGGTGTTGCAGATTGGTTGTGCGTTGTGGTGGGTTGTGTGATGATGGGTGTGTGTCTGGCTTCGGGTGTTGGTGCGTGGTCGTCTGTTGGTGTTTGGGGTGCTCGAATTAGTGTGTTTGCATAGTGGTTGTTATATATTAATGGTTGTGTTGGTGTGTTGTGTTGTGTTGGCCGTGGTTGGGTGTGCGTGAGGGGCTTTTCAGTGAATTGTTGTGAAGATTCGGCGCTGGTGTCTGTGGGGGTGGGCTTTGGTTGGTTGGCTGATGGGTGTTGTTGGTGTAAGTTTGAGTATGAGGTGCGCGGGTTGTTTCGGGTGTGGGGGTGAGGTGGTCTTTTAGTGTTTTTGTTCGAATTAGTAGGGATGTCAAGGGTGTGGGTCCTTTTTTGGTGTGCGCCTGGGTTGGGTGGAGGGCCGGTGCTGTAGAGTTTGTGTGTGTGTCACTGTTAGTTGATGATGTGTGTATAGATCCTTCGGGTTTAGAGCCAGGTTTTCAATTACTATAGGAGTGTGTCTCCTGGTGGTTGTGGGTGATGGTGCCGGGGTTGGGGTGGCCTGATAGTTGTCAGCAGTTAACCTGTCCAAGGTGTGTTTCGGTTTCGGTTGTGGGTGTTTGTAAATGTGGGTTTGGGCCGCTGGGTTTGGGTGCATGTGTGTTTCTGAGTGTTAAGATAACTTAGAGGTCTTCTCTGGGTGTGGGGCGTAGGGTTGTTCAGTGTGTAAGATGTAGGAGAGGGTGTTGGAATGTTGTAGATGTGTGGTGTGTGGGGTGGTGTTCGGTCTGTGTTGTGTGTGTTTGTGTTTCGGGGTGGGTGTTGGTGGGTGGTGTTGGTTGTTGAATATGAGTGAAAGTGCTCTCTGGTGGGGCGTGGGAGTTTGCGATGGGGACTGAGGAGGATGTTTGTTTATCTTGTTAAGTATTGGATTAGATGTGTCTAGTTTGTGGTTTGGGTGAGAGATTATTTGGGGAGTTCTATATGATAGGTGGGTTTGCGTTGATGATAGTTTGGTTAGGTTGAGCGGTCTATTGTGTTGTCTGGTGTTGTTTGATATGGCTAGATGGGTCTGTGTGTTTCTCAAGTTTTGACTCTGGTTTGATGGGTGGCTCTGGTTGGTGTTGTTGTGCTGGGGTTAGTCTTTGTGTGTCTTGTTATCGTGTCAGGCGTTAATATTTATGGTTACTCGTTGGGTGTCGTTAATGTTGCCGGTGCGCGTTGTGCTGACTAAACTGTGCGTCGTGTTGAAGTGGGTTGGGGCTGCGAGGGTACTGGTGATGTCTTGTTTATCTGTGTAAGTTTGGTTAGGGTGGTTGGTTACAGTCTGGTTTGGTGGGCATGATATAGTATAGGGATGTAGTCTAGTGGCGGGTATATGGGTTGTGGTTGGGGCGCTATAGGGTCAGTTTGGTGTGGGTTTGTGATTCAGTGGGTCATGATCGTTGTTGATCGAGTTGTAAGTAGTCGTGTATATCGGTTGTTAGATGTATCGCGCTGTTGGTTTGTCAGAACACAGTATCTGTGGTGTAACGTCTTGTGGTAGATGTCGCGCTGGCGTGGCGTTGAGTGGTGTTGGGTGCTGGTGGGCGTCGCATATGAGGTTGGAGAGTGGGTGTGTGTTGTGTGGTGGAGATGGTTTGGCGGTAACGCGTTAGAGCGTGCGGATTGACTCGGGAGCGGTTAGTGTTCTTAGAGATGCTTCATAAGTCTGGCTATAGGTGGCGGTGTAGTTAGTGGGTTGGTTGGTCTGTCGCTCAGATATACCGGGGGTGTGGGAGGGTAGGTTGTTGTGATGTGTTTGTTGAGGAGATTGGCGTATGGCTGTTTTGTGGTGTGCTGTAGATTAACGCGGTGAATTCTTAACTTCTGGGTCTGGTCGTTGGATGTGTTAGTTGGGTGTGGGGCTTCTCTAAATGGTGATTTTGTGGGTTATGATATGAGTGTAGTGTGTTAATAAGTTATGGTTGTAAGCACTGGTTTGTGTGGCTGATAGTGGAACTATGATGAGTGATGGTTTGGTGGTGGTGGGTGTGGTTTGTGTTGTGGTGGTTCGAATTCCGGTTTCTTATGTTTGTGTGGAGCCGTGGTCTCCAAGTAGGTGCAGAATTGGATGGTTTCCGTAACGGTCGGTTGCGTAGCAGTGTAGAGCGACGTTAAGTTTGTTGTTCGTGCGGTGTCGAAGAGGGTGGGCCTCAGAGTTTGGGATGGTTGGGTGGTGGTGGGGTGTCTGCTTCGTTTGGTCGGCTTCGAGAGGTATACGCTAATTTGGTGGTTGATGAAAATGTGCTCTTGTGGTCGCTGCTTGTGGCTTTGTGTTTTATCCATGTGGTGGGCTTGCTTTCTCGCGAAGGCTCTTGCGCTCTGCGTAGATTGGCTGATTTGCTCATTTTTAGGGTGGTAGTTGGGTGCGCTCGTTGTGGCGGTGGTTGAGAATGGTCGCATTAATTCAGCTTTCTCGGGTTGACGCTGGTGTTTGCATAGTTGAAGGATTAGTATGATACGGGATAGATTGTAGCTAAGAGTTTGGGCTCGCAATGTTTTTTGTTAGCTTGTACGGCTGCGTCTTTCGGATAGAATAAGGGTGTGAGATGAGGACTTTAGTCGTCATAGTTTTGGTGTTTGGGGGAATTGGATTATGCTGTAATATACTTTTTTAGGCGTGGTGGTCCGTGCGCATGCGCGCGTTGTGTCGTGGCGCTCTGCGGGTGAGGGGTGTGGTGTGTGTTGTCGCTAGCTGTTTAATGCTCATGTAAGAGTTTACTCGAGGTGAGGATTCGTGTGTGTGTTGGTCTGTTTGGTTTTGGTTTTTTGGGGCTCTTGTTTGGGTGAAAGACACTTAAGATATTCCGGTTCACACACCAGTTTCTATCACCTTTCACTATCTGTGTTATATGGCGGAGGATAAGTGTGTAGCATGGGTTGGTGTCGCTATAGGTCTGTTGGTTCTTGATTGGGTGTGGTGGGTGTGGTGTGGTGCGGGTTTCGGTCAATTTTTAGGTTGGTATTGATTGGTTCTTAAGTTTGTTTAAGAGATGTTAGTTTGGTATGCTGTCGCTTTCGTGTTGCGCGCGAGGCGCTCTGAGATATAGTGGTATATCTCGCGCCTGCTGGCTGTGGTTTTTGTCATGGAGTGGTGTCTGATATACATGGTTTCTTGAGGAGTGAGAAAAGAATAGAAAAGAAAATGTCGTCGCATCTGATTGCTATTGGTTTGGTGGGCGCGTGTGGTTTGTGTGGTTACTGTTTCTTGCGGGTGCTCGGGCTCTGATGTGCGGGTGGCTGCTCGTCCTGTGGATTCGCGGTGGGTGCGGTGGTGGGGTCGCTGATCGGGGCGGCGATCGCGAAACTGCTCTCGCCAGGTACGGCGCTGCTCGTATCGATGCGGTCATTCGCCTGCTGTTGGTGTGGGTGGTGGGGTGTGCGGGTTCCTCATTGTTTGTACTTGTGTGGGTGTTCGTTTGGTGAGCTGCGGGGTTGGGTTTGTTCTTGGTGTTTTGTGTTGTTGGTTAGTCGCTTGGCGGGCGAGCCCGTTTGTGATATGGGTAGGCGGGGGCCTGTGTGAGTGCGATGTTGGTTCTGAGTCCCTCGGCTCTGTATTGTCGCTGTGGGTGTTCTGTGTTTGTCTTAGAGCATCGTGGTACGGTTAGTGTGGCATGGGTGGGCTTGATGTGTGGCGTCTGGGTGTGCGCTGTGGTGTGTGTTTTCGCCCTGTTTTGATCTGTAGTATGGGTCTGCTGGGGTGGTGTTGATTAAATCGGGAGGTCTGTGGCGTAGGGTTGATTGTTCGGCGAGTATGATCGCTGCGCGGGCTGGATGCGACGCGTGTGCGTGATATGATTGAGTCTTGTCTTCTATCTGGTTGTTGTGTTTGTCGCGTTGGCCGACCTGATTTTTTTCCTTGGTCGTGGGTGATCGTCGATGAGATTGGTTATTTCTTTTGGTTCTGTTGTCTAGGTATGGTACAGTGTTTTTGTGCTTTATGGTTTTTCGCTCAGATGGAGGGGGGAGCTGTCGTGCTTTATTATGTAGGTTGAAGTTCGCGCCGCGTTTCCTCGTTATTTCTTCTCATTTTCACATGTTCTTCCTGTTACTTGGTCCTGGAATCTGGTTATTTAACTTTCTTTGGGAAGTCGCTAGATATATGTGGGGTGTGTGATTGTTTGTCTAGGGCATTGCGGTTTCATATGTGTTTGGTGAAGTGCTGGTCTCTCTCGCGTCTATGTGGCTGGGTCATTGCTACTGGCTCGTGGATTCGGCGAACCAAGTCGTAGTTTTGCACGTGCGTTTGTCTCATCCGGTGATATATAGCTGAGTTCTGATTGGTTTTTTATGTACTCGCTCTCGCGTTGCTGTGTTTGGGTGTCGTCTGCTCTGTATTGGTTTGGTTGCTGTGTCGCTTGGTCTGCTGTCGTGAGCACCGAGCAGCTCTTTCTTTTTACTCAGTTACGTGGTTGCGGGGTGGTGGTGGTGTTGGTGGCTCCTTGTATATGGCTTGCTAGTCCTCTGTTTTTGTTATACAATGGTCCTATGGGTTCGTTGTGTCCTTTGGGAGATTTTTGTTGTGTTCTGTTGGCCGTGTTTGGCGCGTGGTGCGGTGTGTTGTGTCGTGTGTGGGTTGGCTCGGTTCGCGTGGTTGGTTTTTATCGTTGTGTGTGCGAAGCCGCTCGGATTTTTGTGGTATTCTGGCTTGTGACGGGGTGATAGTGGTTAGTTCTTCTGGGCGGTTCACGGTGTGTGATCCGTTTGTGTTATTGGCCAATGCTGTCTTGGTTGTTGGTTGGTCTCCGATTCGGTCGGGTACTTGTGTGCGCTTTTGCTGGGGTGGCGGTTTCCACTCTCCTCAGGTCATGTGGTCTAAAGTACTTGTGTCTAAGGTAGATTGTTCGGGGGAATTCCGGTGGCCTAGAGATCTTTTGACTGCGAGTAGCGTGTGACTGGTTGGTCTGTCGCTCGTGCGGCTATGTGTTGTCGTTTTGTATTTTGGGTATATTGGGTGCGATGTGCGTCTCTGTTTTTGTCGGCGGAGTTATTGCGACTTGGTGTTACATAATGGAGTTGTTTTGGGTGTGGTAGTAGTGGTTTTGTTGCTTGCCTATATCTTTTGGCGTTGTGCGAAGGTAGGGCTGTTTGATGATATATTCTTGTGGGTAGACAGGGGTCTTGTGGCTTTTAAGCTCGCGTACGTTGTTCTCTCGCGATCGCGGTTGTTTGTGCGAGGTAGTTGGGTGGTTGGTATGGGCTGAGGTTAGTGGTTAATGGTGGTTGGTTTCGGTTCCCGGGTTGTCGCATTTCTTCGCTGTTGACGCGTGCCTTTGTGAGGTTGTGGGGTTAGATTCGATACCTGGTCTCCTGTTTTCATGTCTTTCCACATTAGGTTTTTTCTCTGGAAACATCCCATGAGCTCGTATGCTTCGGTTGTTTAGGCGTTTGATAGGTGTTGTTATGTAGGCGTGGTAGGCGATCTGGGCTCTGGGGTGGTGTTAAGAAGTAGTGGTTGCGTTTGTGGGGGTGTTTATGTGTTGTTGCGAATTGTTGCTTGTTGACTGTTGGTTGCGTTCGCCATGTGTGGATTGTTCTTTAAGAATCTGTCTGGCGGATGGAAGAGAGTGTCTATTTTGGGCGTGGGGGCGTGGTTTTCCACGTCGATTGTCTTGGCTGCGGTTACTTGTCTGGCTGTGGGGTTCGCGGTGGTTGTACGAGTGTTCCTCGAACCGCTGCTCACTTATTGTGCGTGTGGGGGGGTGTGTTGGTTTTGGGTTGCGTCTAGGAATTGGTATGATGGCTTGTGTTGGGTTTGGTTGTGTGTTGGTGTGTGTGTTGCTTGTGTGTTGTGGTGTAGTGGTTCTTGGTGTTGGGGGCGCGTTGTTGTTATTATTCCGTGCGAGTACTTGTTGTTGGTGGTTTGTAGGTTGATGGGGTGCTAGACCTCAACAAATAGCCGGTAACATTTCGCACCTCGAAAGCGTCTAACACTCTTGGTGGGGTTGTGGGTGCTCGTGTTTCGCCAGTGGTGTTTTTGGCTGGTCTTTGCGGTTCCCGATTTTATCCCTAAGGGGGCTTACCATAGCCCATCTTCTGCAATGATCTATGGGCTACCAGACATGCCACATCTCCATTTCTTGTTTTCGGCAATGGCCAGTTCACATCTACTGGCACGCAGCTCAAAGGGGTTTGACCTCTATTTTCCAGATTGGCGGAAATATCACCTGGTGGTCAATCTTATACAATTGACACTTTGGGCACGTCCGACATACCTCCTGTACCACCGATGAAATCCTTGGATGCCATACGTGCCTGGACACCAGGTCCAACAATTTGTCCCTTCCAATATGTGCCATGTTCCGGTGTGTTATGACACATACACTCACCACCTGTTTAAATCCAATAACTGCACTAGCCTGTCCTGGTCCCATCTTCTTTACTAAGATTGACCTGTTTATCAAGAAGTCATTCCGGTACCTAAAAAATTCCTTGAATAGGGTATCTTTTTTTGTTAGTGTCTGTTTCTTCTGCACCTTTTCCTTCAACCTCCCTACCACCTCTGACCTTTCCTGAAGATCAATAATGTCCTGTGCCGACAGTACATTACCCTCTTTTTCACCTTGAATTGTTACATTATATGCGTTCACCGTTGCGAGAAATGAATCGCTCACATCATCTGCGTCATCTCCATGACACACTATTCCCTCACCAAAGTCCAATGCCGCTTCTACCTCCACCAGGTAATTCATTCCTAACAACATACATGCTGGAATAAACCCGTCCGGTATCACCACCAATGGAAACAACACCCTTCTGTAGCGAGTGCTAATTTCCACTTCCACAGCCTGATTACATTTCACAATGTCCTGAGCCACTCCGTTTAGTACCAAATCTACTTCCCAACTCCTTAAGATATGTCCAAAATTGTTTAAATCGTCAACCACACTTTTCTGGATCAGGCTAATTACAGCTCCCGTGTCTAAAAATGCGCACTTGCGCACTTCACCAATACAAACTTCTTGCCAAGTTACTCCTCTCAATATATGATTGCAACTTAACCGGGACTCATGCTTTCTTTCCTTCATCATTAAGTTAATTCCTAGTTCTTCATTTGTACGGTCGATCTCTGACTCCTCTGACTCCTCTTCTTCCTGCTGTGATTCCTCCTGGGTTGGACGCTCGTCCACCATAGCGTTTTCCGTACACCTGTTGAACGTACCATCATCCCTCAAGGGGTTAAAGTGCGTTCCACCCCTCACCTGTATGTGAACGTTTTTCAAGTCGTTTTCCCCTCTCACCCTGGGTCCAATATACTTTACAGAACAGCACGTACCATGGTGCAACCAGACTATTACCCTAAACAAGTCACTTGCCACCAGCAATACCTCCGGTATTGGTTCTCTACCTGGTAACCGTAATGCCTTTAAATACTTCAGCATCTTCTGTTGTCTGTCTATTCCATATAATTTCTGATTGTCTCTTAAAGTGGTTGCTAAGTTGTTCTTAAAGCCTTGTGATCCTTCAGGTCCTAACTGAAGCATGTCTCCCAAAACGACTGCAAGCTGACACAACAGTGGCGTCCTGCTCACCGGAACTCCTTTATATGATTAACCCTTTTTGGGCAAAACATCCAGAATCTACCGGCTTACCGATCATCCTCTGTTAACATCCTGGACCATGCATTGCGAAGATGTTTCTTCTTTCCCCGGTAGTATTGTATCTCAAACGTATTCACTCAAGTCGTCCACACCTCGTGCCTAGCTGACTGTCAACTACTTCATCTTGTGCAGGTAAACTAATGGCCGATGGTCCGTAAATAAAGTAAACTCCTTGCCCAGCAGAAACGGCCTGAAACTTTTAATACCCCACCTTATCGCCAGGGACTCCCGTTCAATGGTTGACGCATTCCTCTCACACGCATTGAAAGAGTGTGAATTAAAGGCTATAACCCTCCTTTCATCACCTTGTTTTTGGCAAAGACCAGCTCCCATACCAGAACCACTGGCATCCACAAACAATTCCAGCTTGTTCGCTCCTTCCGAAAAGTCAGGGAACGCCAGTTCTACCGATTCCTTCATTCCCTCTTTTAATCCTGTAAATGCCTTCACTCTTTCCTCCGTCCACTCAATCACATCTTTTCGTCTGCCTCCCGTTAGTGCATTAAGGGGTGCTGCCACCTCCGAACAATTCTTTATAAATTTCCTCTGAAAGTTTATCATGCCCAGATACCTTCTTAACTCTCCAACAGTGTTTGGCCTCTCCAGTTTATCAACCTGTTCTACGAACTCCGGAAGCTTCCTGATCCCCGTTCTACTGATTATATGTCCAAGAAACTTTACTTCTTTTTGCACCCAACTACATTTCCCAACTTTGATCTTTACGTTGGCCTCACAAAACCGTTGTAGTACTTTGTCTATCAGCAGCAAGTGCTCCTCGAAACTTTTTGACATTAATAACACATCATCCAATACACCACCACCTTATCTTTACTAAATCCCGTCATTATCCTTTGCATTTCTCGCTGAAACGCTGCTGGACCGTTCTTTAAGCCAAAGCTTAATCTTTTGAACCGGTACTGTCCGCTCACCGTGGAGAAAGCCGTGAAGTCTCTACTATCTTCTGCCAGGTTCATTTGATAGTAGCCCTTAACCAGATCCATGCTAGTAAAGTACTTAACCCCGTGACATGCGTAAATAGTTTCCTGAATATTCGCCATTGGAAATTTATCTGCCTCCGTAACCTGATTTAACCTTCTATAGTCCACACATAGCCTCAGTGTACCATCCTTTTTACGGATCGGCACCACTGGTGAACTCCATTCCGCTGCGCAAGGCTCAGCTATGTCTTTCATACATAACTCCTCCACCTGCTGTTCAATCTCCTGGTTGGTTTTCTGATCAAATCTCCTCGCCCGCTGGTAAATTGGTGTGTAATCATGCAATCTAATCTTATATGGGGTCATCGCAGTTTGACTAACGTCCGCATCACTCCTGCTAAAAGCCATTTTGTTTTTCCACAACACCTCCAAAACCTGTTCGATCTGTCCTGAATGTAACTCCTCCATGAATTTAATTTCGTCTTTCAGCTTTTCCTTCGTCCATTCTTGTTCATCTCCTCGTTCTATCACTTCCCGTACCGTTGTATTTACTGTACATGTTGTGACCCCATACTTCCTTAATTTATCCTCATCTACTAGCAAATGTGCTATTCCTATTTGTTCACCTGTGTTTAACTTTAAGGACCCCGGTATTAATTTCTTTAACAGTACCGTACCTTCCTCTCATCCATTTTCAGCTCGCCAAACGGTAAAACCTAAATCGGTGTTACTATCCTTTTGCAATCCTCTACCTTCTACAATAGCTCTCTCGGTTTGTACGATACTGCCTTCTTCATTACTCCCTTGTGTTTGACCTGTTTCGACTTCATTTTACTTTAAACCGTACCCTATTATTTTATCAATCACAATGTCTCTGTTGTATGTACCGGAATCCTTGTTACCGTTCTTATACAGTTTTCAGTTCCACCCATTACGTATACTTGTTCTCGTACACCATTATCACCATAACGTCTAATTGATCCATCCCTAATGTCAAACTTTATGCTATTTCCCACCAGGAAAGGCATACCTAACATTACTCCTTCCTTTAAGTCCTCCAGAACCAAAAATTCCAATTGTCCGTACTTAATGCCATCAATAGTGACCTCCAAGATCACTGTTTGATGAGACTCTACACTCTGTTGAGGATCACCCAGACCTCTCAATCTCATTTCCTTGGTTATTACCGTCGGATTCGGAATCTTCCCGAGCTCCTTTCTCCCTATCAAACAGTATTGAGATCCCGAATCTACCGCTGCTAACATTTCCACACCATCCAATTTTACGTTAAACTTTATCAGGGATGCAAAACTTTATCAGAGATGCAATCTTCACACTGTCAACACCCATCATTCCTGTATCACCCGTTGTATTGTAAACTCCGGACATTATTTCCATAACCTCCTTTTTCTGTCTCCTTTGTATACGTTGGGGCAATGACCCAATCACCCTTCCACCTTGACCTGTAACAAACTCCTCTGCCTCCGGATTCATTATCCACCTGTCCTGAATAACCGGGGCCTCTTGTTTATTTATCCCTGTTGTGGTTGGCTCCGACACGTCCCGGCTGATGGCGGAGCAAGTTCGTTTCCCGAACCCATTGGTTTTAAGTTCTTTTTTAACTCCTCTATTTCTTCCCTCATTGGACAAGAATCACGCCAGTGTCCGATCTCCTCACACAAGAAACATTTTCTTTCCACTACTCTCTGAGTCTCTTGTCCCTGTTCGTTGTTTTCACTCCTACGTTGGAATCCTTGTCCTCTTCTTATTGGACAATCCATCAGTCTATGTTCACCGCTCCCGCAAGCCAAGCACCACCCATTAAACCGCCAGCAGTCACGTTTCATGTGCCCAACCTTGTCACAATGATGGCACCTTAACCCTGGTCCACTATTCGGTCCACCAGACCTTCTATCATACTCCCTTGGTCCACTACTACGTTGTGGTGCCGGTTGTCCATACCGCACCCTGTCTGCATACGTCCTTTTTTCTTCTCCTTGAGGGATGGCCGCCCATATCGGAATTGTATCAGCCTCCGGTTCCGTGTTTTCATCCAGTTCGTCCTCATCACGAGCCCAGTTCACCATATCTTTCCATCTCACCCTCAGACTTTCTTTTTCGCCTCCCATCCGTAACTTAAATCGTCTTGCTATTTTCTTGGGCAGGCATCTTATAAATTGCTTTTTCAGTGTCTCTTTATCTCTTTGTTCTTCGTTAGTTGCAGCCTCATAGGTTGTCTGCATCCGTAATGCAAATTCAGCGATTTTCTCCTTCCTCTTCATCTCCATTCTCCAGAACTCCTTCTGGAGATCCATGACCTCACTATCCTTTCCGTCCTTGCACCAGCTCCTCAACCTTGTAACCACCGTGACATATTTCACCTTAGCTCTGTACATGCTGAAATACATCCTTAATGCTCCACCTTCCAAAAAGTTCCTTAATTCTACCACCCATCTGTTTTTGTCACTTCCGAGCTGCTCCTTCGCATAGCGCTCGAAGTCTTCAATAAAGGCATCGAACGTTTGGACCTTTTCTTCACCGTATTTCAATGGTTTCACCGCCTTAATATTTGCCCTGCTGTAAGTCCTCAACACTTCTAGCAGTTCACCTGCCAAAATAATGAGAACCCTGTTCACAGCCAAGTTTGGCTCCATTCCTGATTTCTCTAGTTCCACTAGCCTTTTCAACCATAATTGTCCTCCTTTATCTACTTCGCCTTCACCCCCCGACTCCACTTCTGTTACCGTGCTCTCATCACACGTATACTTCCTTACTGGTTGCTTCCTCCCCCTATTTTTCCTCTTCCTCCTTCTTGTATCGTCACCTTCGTTATCCACTTCAGCCCCCCTGTCAAAAATTTCATCTTCTGTTTCGTCATAAAGCTCATTTCTATATTGTAGTGCATATTGCACCCTTTGTTTACTTTTAACCGAATCTTTTTTTCTCACTGATAGATCCGTATTCACTTTATCGTCCTTCCCTTTATCCAGTTCTACAACCAGGTTTTCTCCTTTTGATGCCTCTAAAGCCTGTACACAGTTTTTCATTATTAACAACACCTTCTCTACATCTAAACTTTTTGACTCCTCTACCAGGGCATTCTGAAATCCTTCCAGATGCTCCATAACCTTGGAACCTCCAGAAGCCTCATCTTTCTTAACCTCTTCTTCAGTCCCCATCGTGAATCACCAGTATTATCACCAGGAAAATAAAATACACTAAACTATATATAAATAAAAAAATTTATCACCCTGTGTGTGTGTGCACGTACGCACGCAAGTGTTTTTCCCACACCCAAGTATCCTTTTCAGGCAAAAAAAAATTTTATCAAAAAAAAAATTTTATCAAATCACCCTGCCTCAACCTGTGACCCAATCAGAGACTGCTCAAAACGGCCACCAAAAATATGTAGCCGGACACACTAATCAGTCTGAGCCACCATACACGCGGGAGGTCTACAAAGGTTCTGCAGTCTCCAACTAGGGTCCAGGAATAAGACAAACGGGTTTTTAATCATATATTTACAGTGCATAAACAAGATAATGGTAATATAAATCGATCAGTATCCCACAAAATAAGATCCTACCAGGCTAGCCACTAACTCCCACTAGAAATCACTAAGCTAAATAAATTAAATAGTATATTATAAATCACTAAAATATCAATAAATAAAATAACTTCAGTACGATATCAGTAAATGTTCACGAATGTCAAAGCATAAATCAATTAAAAACATAAATAGTAATATCTGTGACGATCAGGGTCACTATACAACCGGGCAAACTGTCTGACCAGTATAACTAGAACTTTGTATGGAAATATTAACAACACCGTGAATTTATTATAAGTAACAGGGGCACTAAGTCATTACACCCTCTCAACTGGGTCACTTGATTACAGTTACAAATGTTAAGGGAACTTTAATGTCTCAGGGAAAATAAATAGTAAATAGACTTCCCTTTAGTTCCTGTGAAGGTGGGGAGTACACTCAGGTACCCTCCCAATCCAGGTGAAGGTGGGGAGTACACTCAGGTACCCTCCCAATCCGGGTGAAGGTGGGGAGTACACTCAGGTACCCTCCCAATCCGGGTGAAGGTGGGGAGTACACTCAGGTACCCTCCCAATCCAGGCGAAAGCGATCCAAAATGGTCCGAATTAGAACCACTCTCCAGATAAAAGCCCAGTATAAATCCTTCAGGTTGATGCCAAGTTTCCGTTAAAACCCGATATAAATCCTTCCGGGTTGGGGCCAGGTTTCAATTAAATAAATCCTTCCGGGTTGGGGATAGGTTTCAGTTAAATTAAAAATCCTTGCCGGGTTGGGGCCAGGTTTCAATTAAATAAATCCTTCCGGGTTGGGGCAGGTTTCAGCAAACCCAATATAAAGCGTCGGGTTGGGGCGCAGGTTTCAATTAAATAAATCCTTCGGGTTGGGGTCAGAGCTTCCATTAAAATAAATCCCTAGTATTTGTTCCCGGTTTTGGTCACTTTAATATACATATCATTCTCTATACTCGCATAAGATGCAAAGTAATAATAATAATAATAATAATAATAATAATAATAATAATGATAATATAATAATCAATAATTAATAATAATCAATAATAATAATAAATAATAATAATGAATAAATAATATGAATTAAAATTATATATATTATTATAATAATGAGAAAAATCAAAATATTTTGTAAGAGAATAAGTAACAATAATAATAATAATAATAATAATGATAATAATATAATAATAATATATAATAATATTAATAATAATAATAATAATAATAATAATAATAATGAATACAGTAGTAGTTAGTAATAATAATGATAATAATATACATTAATAATAATAATAATAATAATGATAATAATATAATAATAGAATAATAATAATAATAATAATAATAATACATACTAGTAGTAATAAATAATAATAATATAAATAATAATAATAATAATAAGAATAATCAATAATAATAATAATATAATAATAATAATTAATAATAATAATATAATATAATAATAATATACTAGTATGTAAATAATATCAATAAATAATAATAATAATAATAATTAAATATAATAATAATACAATAACAATAATCATAATCATAATAAATAATACATAATGCATATAGCTTCAAATCATAATAAAATATAATATAATGAATAATAATAAATAATAGTGAATAATAATAATAATATAATAATGAATAATAATAAATAATAGATAATAGAATACATAATAATATATGCCACCACCGTTAAAAGACGTAACAGTAATAATAATAATAATAAATAATCAATAAAATAATAATATTAATAATAATAATATAATATAATAATAATAAAATAATAATAATAATTAATAATAATAATAATAATGTAATAATAAATAATAATAATAATATATGAATAATAATAGCTGGGTATAATTAAACCTAACCTAAATATGTACACACTTCTACGGAGCTCCTTACATTCACACAACATACCGGTAAAAAGCAAAATTAATAATAATAATAATAATAATAATAATAATAATAATAAATAATAATAATAATAATAATAATAATAAATAGATTATAATA
>JABUQX010001051.1:37500-40000 GCA_015478945.1 Trachelipus rathkii
AAAGAGTATCACTATCGCGCTTTTCTACAGGAATTAAAAAACATTTCGTTGACCCTCGTTCTACGCCTCCAAAAACCCACGTAGTTTTAGAAAGTCTTCCTTTATTATATTTCCTCTTCCAAAAACACTTTCATCAATCTCGACAACTTTCCCTTCTCCACCTAATTTTGATGAATTCAAAATATTTTCGCTAATGCAAATCTCGCTACAAAAAGAAAACCAATCAATAGTGGTTTGGTTCGAAATCTCTAAAAAATTTGTCACTTGAGTTAAGGTACATTCTTGCAAGAAATAAAATACCAATAACATAACCTTTTCATAGTACTTTGAAATCTTTGCAGTCCTTCAAAGATAAACAAGATTTACATCTAAAGTTAAATTTCGATCTTTGCTTAGTAATGTAACATGGTATATTACAATTAATACATAGTTTTTCTTCTAAAATTAAATTGTGATATTGCATAATAAATTATTTTCGTCACCAATGTATTCATTAATACACAAAACAGACATTATTACTAAATAATTCACAACTTAAAATTCACAACTTTACACAAGCAACATATGTTTAAAATAAAATATATGACAAAATCATCGTTTACATCAGCCACCATCAGAAGCGAAAAGCCAGTCGGCTTACTGTCAAAGGCAATTCCTGGACTATGTTCCCATAGACACATATACGAACGAACACTGATTCAAATCTAGTAGTATCATATACTAACAATAAATGAAAATAATGATAAAGATGCAGAAATTTTTAAATATTAAAAATTAAAAAATAAAGTAAGGAATATCGTACATTTTGCATGAGAAAGAAAATGTTTTTTAATGTTAAAACGTGAAAGATTTTAAGGTAGGGAAAAAATAATGTTTCAGGGTAAAATTCTGTCCTTATATGTTTTTTTTCATATATGGATTCTCTGTATACTTAACAAAACTTATCATGACATGAACTAGTAGGCCCTAAGCCAAAACCTAAATTATATGGATCGACGATGCAGTAAACCTATACCTAACCTATATGGATCGACGATGCAGTAACCCTATACCTAACCTAGATGGATTTACTTTGCCGTAACTTTTTTCTCTTGTTTTAAAGTTTTTCTAAATAAGATTTCTTGCATTTCAGAAAATATTGCGGAGTCTTCTCGTTCTCCAGGTAGTTGCCAAGCGTACGAAGCTTAAAAAAAGTACGATGTTACTAAATAATTACATTTTTTAATTTAATTTTTTTTTATCCTGTTCAACAACACTGAAATTTATAGTTAGTTTCATATAATAATAATATATGAATAAAAAACAAAAACAACAAAAACGAAAAACAAATATAACGGATCCATATAACCAATAAGGACCATTGGGGATACGTCTTCTCATCCATCAGAAAGCAACCAAATATTTATTTCCAATGGAAATCTTTTTATCTTACCTATAACTTTAGGATGCGGTAACAGTTTATACATATTGAGACTTATAAGTTGTAATATTATTTCCCATTTGAGTTAAACTTATATTCTGTGAAGTTTCAAAAGGATACGGTCACAGTTTATACTTAAATTTAACTTAAATAGGAAGTAAAATTACAACTTATTCTTTCTAATAAGTTGCAATTTTACTTCCTATTTCAGTTAATTTATATTTTGTGAAGTTTTGAATGAGATCGTTGGAGCAGATTTGTCAACTGGTTTAAAAGGCGAAATCTATTCGGGCGATTCATTTTGGTAATCTAGAAAGCGATTAAAAAAAATTCACGTTTTTTAAAGTTTTTAAACTTCACACCATATAAATTAATTCTAAAATAAAATAAAAATTACTTATAATAATAGTTTTTCAGAATAATTATCCGCGGTGTAACCATGGTGTAACTATGACAATTTTACAAAATTTTCATTTCATATAACTACTTAATATATTATGTTGTATTAGATTATATAACGGTAGTTAAGTTATCTAGAGTAATCGCACCGCGCACTGGACCGTACCATACCGTACCTTACCGTACCGTACCAAAATTCATTTTTGCCGTACCGCACCTACATGTTTTAATACGCACCGCGCCGCACCTCATCTCCATATTTTAAAAGCGCACCAAACCCGGACATTGAAATTGTGTGGCGCACAGCATCGCACACTGTACCACACCAAAATGAGCGCAAAACGTACCGCACCGCACCGCACTGCACCTGGTACGTCGGAATATCTTACTCGTGAGCATTGACTATAACACTGGTTCATTCAGCGAACGGTAAACTAGTGACTGTACATTGTTATCCAAATAAATTAGATATGGACCGAATATTCATATTCGAGAATATTCGTATATTTTTATTATTCGTATTCGAAACTTTTTATCTGAATACAAAACGAAAATTTTATATTATCGAAAAATCAGTTGAAAATATTTTCATCATATGAAGAGCAGGGAGTAATGAAAATAAAAGAAACTCTCTTGAAAAAATTTAAAAGGTTTGGTCACAGCTACACTGTAATAGAAAAA
>JABUQX010001051.1:45000-52500 GCA_015478945.1 Trachelipus rathkii
TGAAAGCCCGCTTTGCTCGTCGAAGAGTATCCCTGCAACGATTTCTAGCAGAATGGAAATTAGCAAGAGTGATAGGAGAACGAGAATTTTCCACACCCGATACGCACTGTCTCTAGCCTGAATGGCCAGAGAACAAGCACGATCGAACCATGGATTATGAGGAGAGAAAGATTTAGTCGAAGAAGGAATGAACCTGCTCATCCCATCAACGATTACAGCTCCTACCTTATCGGCAGAAGTCGAAGCGTCACCAGAGACAAAGCAGTCATTCCAATTATAGTTAGCGTAGAAGCAACGCAAGGCCCCCCAATCGGCCCGATCAAAGTGCCAGAAAAACGCGTAGGGCAGGATGGAGCTGTTGGAGAGAAAGTATTAAAATTAAGAGATATAAGGTTGTGGTCAGATTTACCGATAGGAGCGAAAGTGGTGTATTTTAAGAGAGAAGGACTAGTGGTGAAACATGGGTCAAGTGTGTTCAAGAATTGGTTAGGACGATCCGGAATGTGTGTAGGTTCTTTAATCAGTCTGCTTCAGATCATTGAGAATGCTGAATGTTTTAGCCTCGTCCCCACCTAAATCGGTGTAGAGAGGACCCCAACCATTCAGTGTTATGTACGTTGAAATCCCTAAATAGAGGACCTCAGTATTTGGATGAGAAAGATATAACAGTCTCGTGAAGTAGTAAGGTAATCAAAAAAGGCGTGAAAGTCTGTTCTGTTAGGAGAACAGTAGCAGAAGCTTACAAGATTATTGTAGTAGAGAAGGAAGAAAGATTTTAAGCCACAGAACATCGAAGTTAGGAGATTCAAGATTCTCGAGACGTGTTACAGGTGTATTTACATTTACATAGGCACCTACTCCACCCTTAGTTATAGTTAGATAAATTAAACGAGTTAGAGGATGAATTCTTAGCCATCTGGGTCTCAGACAAAAGCAAAAGATTAGGGTTAGAGTTAAAGAGGTGGTATTCTACGGATGCAAAGTTAGAGTGCAAGCCACGGATGTTGGTGAAGTCAAGTGAAAGCCCGCGCCTGCGCAAATCCGCCATCATACACGCACACACTGTCACAACAACATGTATATATATATATATATATATATATATATATATATATATATATATATATATATATATATATATATATATATATATATATATATATATATATATTAAGCTGGGTTGAATTTTGGTGGGATAACCAAACATGGTCAAATTGGTGCTCCTTGGCTTCCCTGTAGTGGGACAAAAAAATCATTTTGCATTTACTCAATGTCTAGGGGGCCCAACTTTAGTTTTTTTAAAAGGGTTTTGACATCGTTTTTACTATTTTTAAGTTATGAATTTTATATGCTCTGTTCTTCAAAATTTGGTTTTAATACTAATTGAGAGCTATTTCTGTCTCATTTCAGATCCAGACTATTCGACGTTTGAGATAAGTCCTGTAGGTGCAGTGTTTATTACTATTATTGCAAGACGTATCATGGCATGTGCAACAAGGCATAAAGACAGGCATGCAATATTCAGTTATCCACAACCACTTGTCGAAAATCAGCTACCACTGGCTGAGGATGTTTTTAGAGCCTACAAGTTCCATCAAGTAGTCAACAAAGATGCCAGTGTTACTCATCTAGCAAAGTTAGTGGCAACAGAAGTTAAAGGCATATACAATAAAGCAGGCAATCCAACAATAGAATTTGAAAGTGTTATAGTGAAAGTGAAGAGACTAATAGTGAATGTCAATGATTTGATGAAATATTCATGAAATAAACAATCTTCTCTAACATATCAAGATAAAATAAAATCATTTTCTCGTCTCTTCGACATTAGCGCGTGCAAGTGTTTTCATAATGGTATAGTTGAACGTAATCAATGTCAATGTCACAATGAAAATCCATGTATTGGAATGGCAATTTTGGCTTGATCAAAACACTTCAAGACGCATGATAATAGGAAAGGTGGACAAGAAAGAACAGAGAGAAACATGAAACTTCAGGAAAGGAAAAGGAAACGGTTGACATTTAAAAGTAAGATGAGACACAAAGATACGAAAAATGTGTAAGTTCAGTTGAATTATCAGGCAGTGAGAGTGATGTGCTAGAAGAATCATTTTCCTTAGAATCAAAAGAAATGGAAGAATGTCACCCTCAAAATAGAAACCAGTATCCTGAGTTGTGTAAAGCATTAGAGAGGACAAATGTGAGCAATAGAGATGCATGTCTCATAGTTAATGCTGCCTCAAGGACCTCGGACTTCTGTCACCAAAAACGTTGTTGATCCAAGTAAGTTACAACGCCAAAGAAAATACTGGAGAGACAAACAGTCAGAGGAGCATTTGCTGTAACACAGAGGTATGGTCTGCATTGGTTTCGATGGAAAAATAGATGAAACACTTGTCGATACTGGAGGTGTGCGTAGAAAAGTTAGAGAAAAACATTACGTGCTAGTGTCATTTCCAGATGCATGTTACATCGATCACGTTAGTCCTAACTCAGGAAGATCTCGAGATGTATTTAATGAAATTCTGGGTATTATTGAAAGAACAAGATCTACAGAGACTTTAAGAGCAGTGATTTGCGATGGAACTCCTGTGAATACGGGTAACAAGAATGGAATAATCACACTGTTGGAGTTACATCTTAAAAAACCACTTCAATGGCTCATATGCATGTTGCATTTTAATGAACTGCCACTCAGGAAGTTATTTAGTGTTGTTGATGGGAAGATAACTGGCCCATCGTCACATGAAGGACCTATAACCAAACTGCTCTCATTTGATCCTCAGACCAAACCCATCATTAATTTTCAACCAATTCCAAGCTCTGTAGTTGATGTTCCTGAAACAGTTACGAAAGATCTAAGTTCTGACCAGCTGTATTTACTAAAAATCTGTTTATTAATTCAGCAAAGGGTACAAAATGCAGATCATAATAATATGCGGTATTTGAAAACTGCACAGCCGGGTGCCTTAAGCCATGCAAGGTGGCTAACTAAAGCTAACAGACTGCTTTGATTGTTTACGTTTCAACAGAATCCGCATCTGATGATCTGAGGCGTTTGGTACGATTCGCACTGAACTTCTATGCCCCCATATGGTTCTATATCCGCTCCCATCCCTTCTGTCAAGATGGTGCAAAGAATTTTCACTTTATGGTATCACAGTATCAAAAACTTTCTCCTGAGGATCAGAACATCATTTCTCCAGTGCTCCTAAACAACTCCTATTTTTGTCATCCAGAAAACTTGTTGCTAGCTGGTGTTGCAGATGAACGGGAAACAATAAGAAGATTTTCATGTCAACAAATTCTTCAAGCAAGAAAGAAAATTTCCTCCCAATGTGCAAGTTCGCTGCTTTGATAAAAGGCAGCTAAACGTCAATCTCAACGCCACTTCCTACATGGAACTGATAGACTGGGGGAGGTACTCCTATCACCCCCCACCTCTTCTTGATGATATTAGTGATGATATTTTGGTTAGTAATCAACAAATTCTCTTACCAAAGTATCCGTGTCATTCGGTCGATGTTAAAAGAAATGTCAAAGAATGTTTCGCTGTTTCTAGTAGGGTCGTTGGTCATACTTCTCGACATGGTGCAATACTACAAACCAAACATTCTCGAATCAAAATACCTTCAGTACAGACAAAATCTGATTTTCTATGAGATTTTGTACTATGCAGGTTGTTTAGCATGTAAGAATGTAAGGATATTTAAACTATACTGTATATCTGGCTATATATATATATTTTGTTTTAAATCAAAAGATTCAAGGTAAAGTTGGGGTATGAAAACAAATCTTGAAGAACTTACTTTTAACACATTTTAGTTTGTATCTGAAGTGAGCACCAAAATAAAGTTGTTTTAAATCTGCACTACAATTTTTTTTATTTTTTCAACCCACAAATATATATATATATATATATATATATATATATAATTTATATATATATATATATATATATGGCTATATATTTTTAACTATATATATATATATATATATATATATATATATATATATATATATATATATATAATATATATATATATATATATATATATATATATATATATATATATATATATGTAATATATATATATATATATATTTTTATTTTAATAATATATATATATATATATATATATATATATATATATATATATATATATATATATATATATATATATATATATATATATATATATATATATATATATATATATATATAGGCCCTGTTATGTTTTAAGACTCCGTCAGTTATTTTTTTTTTTTTTTTTAACATATTGCTAGTATATGATACTAACAATGAATTTCAGTGGTGGTGGACATGATTCAAAAGTTCGAAATATTTTAAATAATTATTTAAAAATCACATTTATATCAATAAAATTTTAAAAAAATGAAATATCTCGAAAAGTACGAAACTTACAGAAAAACCAATTGCATATTTGAAATCAGCGTATAAAGCTTATTATAAAAATGTAAAAAAATAAATAAAAAAAAATTCATAAAAGTACGACACTTACAGAAAAACCAATTACATATTTCGAATTAGCGTGTAAAGCTTATTACAAAAATGTAAAAAAAATTAATAATAAAAAAAAATTTGGGGGCTCGAGCCGACGGGGGACAGAAGGGGACGTTTCCATCCCCTAAGGGAGAGACAGAGGAACCGCGACACCAAATACCAAAGGCAGGGGTTCGGAGACCCTCCCCGGAGGGGGGAAATAGTCCTACCCTGTCGTTCCCCCGGAAGGCCGAGAGACCCCGACTCCTGCCATCTTTGCGGTTTACCCTTGGGTATTCCTTTAGTTAAAAAAAAAAAAAAAATTTTAAACTGACGGAGTCGTAAAACGTAACTGGTCCTATATATTTTTGAATCATGTCCGTCACCCCTTAAATTGATTGTTAGGATCATATACTAAAAATATATATATATATATATATATATATATATATATATATATATATATATATATATATATATATATATATATATATATATATATATATATATATATATATATATATATATATATAAAAACTGACGAGTCGTAAAACATACAACAGGTCCTATATATATATATATATGTATATATATATATATATATATTTGGTGATATATATATATATATATATATATATATATATATATATATATATATATATATATATATATATACTGTATATATATATATATATATAGAGATTTCTGTTTATATATATAATTTCAAAATCTTACCTTTGTGTTTAACTTAATTTTTATACAATTTAAAAGTTACAGATGAAGAAGCACCGAATCGACATAAAAACTATATCAACAGTAATAGAATGTATTATGTGTATAACTATTTCTCGAAAAACTATTTATCATTTTTTGTTTGTCTTCAAATGTACCGATGTATCGGATATATCGGCGATACAATACCGAGTACCGGTATCGCCCAAACGTTTTTTCAAAGTACCGTGTATCGGTATCGCCCAAGAGAATTTACAAGTATCGATGTACCGGTATCGCCCAAGCAAATTTTCATATATCGTGCCCATCACTGTATATATATATATATATATATATATATATATATATATATATATATATATATATATATATATATATATATATATATATATATATATATATATATATATATATATATATATATATATATATATATATGGACCCTGTTGTGTTATTGGAATGGGTTATTTAATTTTTTATTTTTACAATATTGTTATTAAATAAAGAATTTTTTAATTTTCAGTAGTTCAACATTGCTTTTAAAGTCGCTAAATATGAAAAAATTTGGCTTCCAAATTTCATATTTACACCATTTGTTTATTGACTTAATTTTCAATTTTCGGCCGATTTTCATGAAACTTATATGAAATGTTTTGAAATGATTTGTAAAGAAAGAAAAGCTTAAAAAAATGTTCTGCAAATGAACCTGAAAAAGTTCAAATTTTATATTTATTTCTTATTTACTTCCAGATGCCTTTTGTAAATAAAAACTTAGACTTTTATAAACTTATGATGTTGAAGCAATACGTGATTATCTTTTCAGCACTCACGGGTCAGTTGGTAAGGGGAACGCAGTCCCCCCGTAGACAAATGTTTATGTGACATGCATTCATACACCATTAAAAATTAATCTAAATGATATTTCCTAATATCTAGTTAAAAAAATCTAAATAAATACAAAAAATAACTCATTCCATTAACACATCAGATCCTATGTGTATATGTATGCATAATAGTAAGTGTAAAACTAAACTTTTTTCTCCTCCCGTAAATTTTACGAAATCCCCTAATTGGCAACATAAGCATCAACCACACTGAAATTGTTTCATAAATGGAGTGATTCTGATATTTTTTAAGTGTACTTCCAAAATTAGCATGCAATGTATGTTTATATATATATATATATATATATATATATATATATATATATATATATATATATATATATATATATATATATATATATATATATATATATATATATATATATATATATATATATATATATATATATATATATATATATATATATATATATATATTATTTGCATTGTTTCTTACAATTCAAGATATAATAATTTTACTTTGTAACATTTTAATATGGGAAGGTTTAAATGGAAAGGTCCCTCCAACAAATAAGTAATCTTACCGATATTTAAAATCTGGAATAAAAGAGAATTTTTTAATAATTTTTATTTGCAATACACTCAAAGTACCGATGAAAAAATACTGAAATGAACGCAAATATAATCATTATTTTTGTTAATGCAATTATTAAATTAATGGAAAAATTCATAAATACCAAATCAAATAAATTACTATACACTGAGAGAAATATTTGCTTAAATTAAATATAAATAATTTATTTTCAAAAATATTTTATTTGTAAATAGAATATTTATATTTATATTTAATAATATATTTCTCTAAGTGGACAAGTGATCCTTTTCAAAGAGAGAGCAGGATAAAAATAGTAGTTCTAAATACTGACAAAATAAAGCAATAACTTTATATTTATTAAAATAACAATGAACTAATTACTTTGATACTAAAGACAGAATTGTTAATGTTGTAAAACAGCAAGAACAACATCATTGAATATTCAAATTTCAGATTAGTTTGATGGATGTTCAGTTTCTTTAAACTTCTAATTCTGTCTTTTAATATTAAGAAAAAAATTAATTAAATATAATTAAAACATACAGTAGATTTTAAATTACTAATAAATCAAACAAAATAGTAACTTAAACTCAAACTAGACCAGTAAAAATCAAATCTTGAAATCAAACTATTAATAATAGAATAAAACTTATACTCAAACAAAGCAACATCATTGTTTTCAAATGTGCTAAATTGAAAAATAAAATAAAATAAAATTAAGAATTTGGATATTTTCCATCAGAAATTAAAAATGTAAAATTAAAATACTGAAAAAAAAAACATCAAAAATTTTAAAATTAAAAAACAAAAGAAAAAAAAAACAGGTC
>JABUQX010001051.1:55000-56418 GCA_015478945.1 Trachelipus rathkii
CTGGATTGAGAGCTAGATAGACAGGAGAGTAAAAAGTGGTATGTGTTCTCCTGGACCTGGTTACAGTTTGGACAGATGTTTGTTGTGGTTTGGTTGAGGTTGAATCTGTGTTTGTAGTATTGTAGGTTTGGGTGGTGGCCTCATCTTAATTTGGCCAAGGATGACTGCTAGTTCTTGGAAGGGAGAGAAGACTTGCCCGAGGTCACAGCACAAGATCCACGTAGGACCAAGATGGGGATTTTTAAGATTCTCTCGCCCCCTCCCCCGACAAGAAAATGTGGTGCTACCGCAACAGCTTTTATGCGCAGCCGCCACTTCCGGAAAATCCGAGATAATATATATATATATATATATATATATATATATATATATATATATATATATATATATATATATATATATATATATATATATATATATATATATATATATATATATAAATATATATATATATATATATATATATATATATAGCTAAATTCAATCTTTAGTGTGAGTATAAGAAATTTTTTCAGATTCAAAAAATTATCGATATATCGATTTTTTAATATCGAAAACCTTTTGAAATATCGAGAGTTAAAAAAAAAGAAGCTCTCATTTCGGGTTTTCACCTTATAGGTATAAGTCGACTTTGCTTGTGATGTGGAAACTTAAATTTAAAGATTTATTTTACTCGATTTTAAATATGAATTTATATGATGTATTCCATATTAGTGTTTCCATAACTAAAATTGGTGAAAAATTTAAATTCTACTATAATAGTAATATATTTGAAGCCCAAGACCGTTTTAAGCTTTTTTGCAAAGTATTGCGAGGAGTTACTTACCTTTAAACGGTAGAAAGTATATATTTATATATATATATATATATATATATATATATATATATATATATATATATATATATATATATATATATATATATATATATATATATATATATATATATATATTTATATATTTATATATATATATATATATATATATATATATATATATATATATATATATATATATATATATAATATAATATATGTGTATATATATAAAAATAATAATAATAATAATAATAATTCATTAGGTAGGGCTAACTTGTGGGCTAACAAAATCCATTAGGTTAGGGCTAACTTGGGGGCTCTCAATATAAATCATGGAAGCCCCCCAAGTACTACCTAACCTAATGGATTATGAAAGCCCCCAAGCCCTAACCTAATAAATTATGAAAGGCCCCAACTATTTTGACACAGATTTACTATATATATATATATATATATATATATATAACTATATATATATATATATATATATATATATATATATATATATATATATATATATATAATATCGAAGCTCAGACGAAAAATTGAATTTAACCCAATTTTCTTACGCTGATTCCACGAATGTTATTAGTTTTCTTAT
>JABUQX010001052.1:0-2500 GCA_015478945.1 Trachelipus rathkii
GAGAGATCTACATCTACCTAAGAAAATCTTCGGTAACCTTAGGGATGTAGTGATGAGCGGTGACGTTCCATCAAGTATCTAAAGTTCTGGAAGGACGTTTACCTTAGGGCAAGGGATATAATAATGATAGGGACTATTATTGGAGCGCTTGATGAGGGATATTCAGACGCTTGCACAGTAGATGTCTAGAAGAGTAATTCTAATCGTAGGTATGTTTACGATACTAAATATTCTCTTCTATTACTTATTGTTGTCCATATTACTCTTATTCATAGTTGTATTTATTTCATTAGTCTTATAAGACCTGTATATATCATGCGATTTGTTTTCTCTCTTATTTCCAATATTATTATATATAATAATATATAGTATATATATATATTTGATATATATATATTATTATATTATATATATATAATTTATATATATATTATAATATTTATATATTTATATTAATATTATATTTATATATATTATTATTATATATACGGTATATATATTATTATATATTATATATATATTTATTATATATATATATATATATTATATATATATATAATATATTTATATATATATATATATATATATATATATATATTGTTAGATGGACTCTAGGTGGCATGCCTAGGTGTGAAAGGCATTAATTAAGGTGAGGAATGAACGTATTAGATGGTTGTGTTGAAGAAAGGGGTAAATGAAGAGAATAAATGAAAGTAATGTTGAGATGGTTTGGTCATCATGTGGAAAGGATGAATGAGTGTTGGTAAAGCGGTGTATAGGTGGAGAGTGTGTTGGAACGACCGGGCTGGGAGAACGAAGAGAAAGGATTGAGTCGGTGAACGATGTCTGAAGGAGAGAATGTGAGTTTGGCAGAGCGAGAATAAGGTTGCATGATAGGAGAGAATGGCGGGGTTTTTGTATGGGGGCATGGTTGGGCTACCTGGGCCAGGGGATAAACCCTTACATTGACGATTTACCATAGTGAGGGTCGTTCGCGTCCCATGCTGCTCTAGGGTGGATTTTTGTCTGTGAAGGACTCATAATATGGTAAGAGGGGGCGGTAAGGCGTGGCTTTCTTTTCGAAGTTTGTCATGTTCTAAACTGTTTTCTTTTCGATGGCTTGTACGCACATTACCCTCTTGGGGAAAGAGAAGGTGAAGAGAAGAAAGAAAGAAATATAATAATATATATATATATATATATATATATATATATTATATTTATATATATATATATATATATATAGTATATATTTATATATATATATATATTCTATATTCTATCCAATTATTGTGTAGACCTCTTGAAAGGTAATTCATAACAAATTTTACAGATTGTGTTTACACACAATATTAAAAATGTGATTGATATGCAAAAACTGATTAATTTTTGGAATCAGCACATCAATATCAATTGCGAAACCCAGTCAAAGAAATTTCAGTTTACCAGTTTTATATACAAAGTAATAAAACAAAAAGTATACTTATTTCTTTATTTATCACAACCTTCACATTAAAAATACTTAAATTAAATTGAAAGTTTTCGTAGTTAAAGTTATTAAACTAAACTTCATTTGATAAGCTCTAGGTTAAAATGACCGAACATTAGAGTTTCCATTTTTCAGGGGATAATTATTTCTTGTGGCTTCAATAATTTTTCTCCTGTTTAATATTCTTTCCACTTTGACTGATGGTGTGGAGTGAAAGTATTTTATGCTAGTGTTTTTAATCATAAACTATTTCAGTGTTTTTCTCCACCATTGAAGGGAATATCATTTGTCTTCACTGGTCAACAGTAGGGCAAACTTATATATTTGTTTATTTTCTTGACGAATTCGTTATGTGCTTTTACTTTATGCAAATATCCATCATTCAGAGAATGGGATTTTCTTTTTTTCAGTCTCACTTTCTTTCTGTATGACGATTTTGATGGCACACAATTTTTAAAACAATCCATTAAAGAAGTGAAAATGGAACTTCAGCTTCACTTTCCACTACGTGAATCATCCTCAGCAGAAATTTTCATGCATTTCTTTCTATTTCTTTCCATGCTTCAACGACCATATTTTTTACTGATTCATCTGATTCATGTTGAAAATTAGCTTGACGCAGATCTAGAAAGTAGCTACACCAAAGATTTATCACATAGAAACTGAGTTAGAAAGTTTTTTTTCTACTGATTCCTTAAGCTCTTCAAGGTGTAATTATTCCCTGAGTTTTGCTTTAATTGCTTATTTAACAATAGATTTTTTGCTAAAATGGAAGGGATCACTTGGACTGTTACTTCAAGTTTAATGCTTGTTTTAGTGATGTTGTAAAATGGCTCAAGTAAATGATAATTTGCCACTGAAAATCAGTCAATATTTTCTGATTGTTTAGCAGCGTATATGGATAGGGAACTTTTTGTTCAAACATCTTTAAGCATATCTAAGTTATGTTAGCGTGTAGAACGTTTTGATTAATTTAATGGCTGTTTGACATTCATGCATCTGTAAAGTTTT
>JABUQX010001052.1:5000-10000 GCA_015478945.1 Trachelipus rathkii
AATTCAAAGATAAAAGATTGTGGTAAGTGTTACCAATATAACTGAAGATGGCGGGTTTCTAAAGAAAGGGACTAGTGGTGAAGAATAGGTTAAAGGTGTTCACAGGGCCGGCACAAGAGATTTTGGCGCCCTAGGCAAAACTGTTATGAGGCGACCCCCTCTCCAACCATTCCAAACCAACCCCCTAATCAACTACTAGTGTAGTCGATTCAACCACTCACTATTATTAAATATAAAACAAACAAAAATTAACAGACACAATTTATTCAAAGTTCATTTTTTGATGATAGTTAATCTTAAATTGCAGTAAATAGAATAACTTAACAATTACATTTTTTTTTATTTAGAAAACTACTATTGAACTACTAATGAATAAAGAGCTAAAAAACAACGACAAATTTACATTTTTTTGTTTTCTAGCCTTGAGCTTAGTGAATGTGGAAACCAATTCATTTAGATCGGTGTTTTGTGCTAACTCCTGTTTGATTGAAATAGTTGCCGGTCCTACCAATCTCTCTTGTGTCATACATGACCTGAGGTAAGTTTTAATTAGTTTAAACTTTGAGAAGCTCCTCTCTCCTGAGGCTACTGATACCGGTAGCGTTAGTAGAATCCGCAGAGCGATATACAAATTAGGTAAACTCTCTTCCAAGTCAGATTGTAAAATGAAGTAAAAGACGTTCTTTGGTGTTGACAGCTTAGTGATTCATCTTCAAATGGCTTGAAGCTCGTTACACAACTCCTCCTCCTCCATATTCTTGGATTCGTTATAAGTTAACGCTTTTTCCAGATTCTTACATTGTTCAAGGAAGAACTGAGTGGGGTTTTCTACTAATGTATTGATATGGTACAAAAACCCGAATTTAAAACTGATCTCTTGCATCTGACTGAATCACTTATTAAATGAGCTGATTGCAGAGCCCAGGATTGCAAAATAAAAGGTTAAATTTAACTTCTCTTTTGCATCTTGTACTGGTTCATCTTTTTCTTGTTTTTTTTTTTTTAATCGCTTTGGTGTTGACTCTGGTTCAAAAGAGGCTGGAATGTCAAGCTCTTCTGCAATTTCCCTAGTATCTACCAACATCTCAAAATCTTCGTCACTTCTTGATTTTTCAAGGAATTCTTCTGTTTTGCAAAGCTGTTTGTAGCACAAGATAAATCAAATTCCTTTGTCTGAAGTATCTTGCTGTTTAAATTAACTTCACACAAAATGTTGTACCACACTATAAGAAATGCCACAAACGAAAATGTTCCAATTTGTTTGGCAAGTCTTTCAGCTTCAGCTCGTAAAACATTGCCAAAGTTTCCAGTTTGCTTGGTATTTTCAACAATATGCATGAGAGGTTCATGCATTTCACTTAGCTCATATCGAAGAGCCAGCAATGCATCGACTCTGCTCTCCCATCTTGTATCGCTGAGAGGTTTGAGCGTTAGTGATGGCAAGTGGTGCAAGAGTGCTTCCCAGTGTTGAGTTGATGTGGAGATAAACTTACGAGTTTTGTCCTGAGCAGAAAAAAAGCCGTAGCACCTAAACAGCACTTAGCAGCGTGCATCATTTACAACTAAATTTAAGGAGTGGGAACTGCATGGTAAATAGAATGCTCTTGGGTTCAAATCTAAGATGCGTCGTTGAACGACTATGTTTTTCCCATTCATATTGCTCCCGCTATTGTAACCAGAAGTTTTCTATTGAAAAACGACAAGTCTTTGAACTTTCCAAGAATGGCTGCAGTCAAACCAGCTCCAGTGGTGACCGAAATAGGAATGAATTCCAAGAAATGTTCTTTGATTTTACAGCTTTTGTCTTTTGTGGTTGAGACAAAACGTTTAATGATTGTCATTTACTCCACATGAGCAACATCTGGTGTGCAATCAAGCACTACAGAAAAATACTTAGCAATATTGACAGCAGACATAATTTTCTCTTGAATGGCATCACTCAGAAGTTGGATCAACTCATTCTGGATATCTTTGCCCAAGTAATAAATGTGAATCTTTGTCACAAATTATTCTGATATGCTCATGCATGATGGGATCAAACATACTTAAGTACTCAACAAATTTTAGAAAGTTTCCATTTCCACAAGCAAATAAATTATCGTTTGATCCACAAAAACCTAGGTTTGTGTTCCAAGCACTCTTACCAGTGCTATTAATCTTTCTACCACTTGGTGTCAGTATTTTTCTTCTCTTATTCTACGCAAATGTTCTTCATCAATAGTATTATTTTTCTTCAATCTGATTTCGAGTTCTTTCCATTTTTGAAAGCTTGTCATCTGTTCACCGCTTTTTTTCATGGCTAGCTAAGATAGCGGATATATTTCTCCAATTATTAACGCCGTTACTACATAGTGTCGAACGTTTAGCGAATTCTGTTGGAGCAGATGAAAAAAGCAAGCAGCAAAAACAGAACACTGCATTTTTTGTGGTAGAATACATAAGCCATACTCGATGAAGATATTCACCATTTACTAGACGTCTTTTATAGTGAGCTATTGAAAACTTTCTACGGTTGTCATCCAGAGGTAAGTTGAATTCTGAAATCTGTGTGGGTCCATGTTGAACTAAAACTTGACGGAATTCATCATCAAGAACATTCCACGTAGCAGGATCAGTATAGTTAATATTTCGCTTGTCGACATTCCATATCATTTCCATTTCACTATGTTGATCAGGATGAGAACTTTCTAATAGTTTTTCAATTAAAGTAGTAGATAAAGATGGTTTGACTTCGTGTATTTCTTTTGCTTGTGCCAGGCCTCGTTATTTGTGTTACTTCTGTCCTCCAAGTCAACCATTGAAAGTTCAAGTTCCCCAACAATTTTGAGCTAAATTGAATAACTTGAAACTCTTATCAAGAAAGTTATATAAAAAAAAAAGTACCTAAATTACGTAAAAAAAAAAACAAGCATTTAGAAAGTGTTGCATAAATGCCACACGAGGACTACGCTCCAGGCGCCCCTCAGTCCTTGGCGCCCTAGGCGGTCGCCCAGTTCGCCTATACGGTCGAGCCGGCCCTGGTGTGGTGTGAAATGTTTGTGTGCTGCTGTGGAAAGAAATGAGAGGGGGAGAGAAGGAGTTGTAATTCTGATAAGTGACTTGTGGTACAGAGCTATGGTAGATTTTGTTTGTGTGAGTACTAGAATTCTAATGGTTAAATTTAAGTTTGAAAAAAATCAAGGTATGTGTGGTTGTGACATAAGGTCCATCTGAGGGTAATGTTGAAGAGTGCGCAATTTTCTGGGATAATCTGAATGATGTTTTGGATGGGGTAAGTAGGAGCTTCAGATTGAGTTTGTTTGGGTGAACTAAATGGTTGGATAGGTGAATAAAAAAGGAAGTGTAACAGGTTGTTTTGGGGTGTCGAGAGAAAATGAAAGTAGAGAGATTGAATTTCGGTGAGGAGAGAAGGTATGTGTGGTAAGTACTACTTTTTTAAACACAAGAGTATTCATAAGTATACTAGAATTGGTGTAGGTAGGAGTGGTATCGAAGTGAAAGTATGATCGATAATTGTGTTGGGTGAAGAAGGGATGTTGAAGTATGGGTTGGATGTTAAATCGGTGAAGGGGTTAGGCATGGGATTATCGGATCATTATGTTGTTTTATGTAAAATTAAGTTAGTGAGGGCTTGAATGGGAGGAAGGTGATAAGGAAAGTGGTAGAATTAAGAGTGAGGGTTATGTGAACAAGGTATAAGGCTAAGTATTTAGAGCGCTAGCAAGTTAAATCAGTTGAATGTGAACAAGTTGAAACTGAACAATGGAAGCAAATGAAGGAAGTGGTTGTTAGCAGTGCAAAGGAAGTACGTGGATGTGCTAAAGTAGGAAGTAAAGAAGGTAAAAATAGAGGGGTGAATGAAGAGGGGAAAGCAAGCGGTTAAAATGAAAAATGAAGCGTGGTTGAATGTACTAAAAGCTAAAAATGAAGTTTCAAAAGAAACATGTTTGGAATTAAAAGGAAGGTGCATACGTGGGAGCAAAAAAAAAAAAAAAAAAAAAAAAAAAAAAAAAAAAAAAAAAAAGAGGTAATGAACAGTTTGGAAGGAGGAGGAATGGGGACTTACAAGGGAATAGGAATAGGTTAAGAATGAAAATAAGGGGAATCTGCTTAGAATAATGAATAGGGATGGTGCTTTCGTATCTGATGAAATGGATGTAACGGAGTGTGGAGGGAACGCTTCGAAAATCTGTATGACATTGGCAGGAATGAAGAGGTGATAGTGAATGTGGGAGGGTTTGAGGGTGCAAGAAGGAATAGGTATTTTGGGGATGAGGTCATTAGTAAGTAGAGCGAGAAAGTTGAAAAATGGTAAATCGGCAGGTATAGATGAAATTACTGGTGAAATGATCAAGAACGGAGGCGAGATGGTGATTGATTTGATTTGGAAGATGTGTAACAAAGCATTTATGTTGGGTATAATTCCGAGGGATTGGAGGTGAGCAGTAATAGTACCCTTATATAAGGGTAATTTAAGAATTATAGGGAAATTAGTTTATTAAGTGTTGTAGGGAAGATATATGTTGGTATGTTGGTCGAAAGAGTGCGTCGAGTGACTAAACGACTGATTGGTGAAGAACAAGGTGCGTTTAGGAGTGGTAGAGGATCAAATCTTTCCATTGAAACAAATGATTGAGAAAATGAGGGAGAAAAAGGTTAAATCGTATTTAGGTTTTATGGATTTGCAACAGGCGTATGATAGGATTAATAGGGAAGCTCTATGGCAGGTTATGGCAGGTGTTGGTGGTAAGCTTCTGAATGGAATCAAAAGTATGTGTGATGATAGTGAAGCGTGTGTAAGAATAAATGGAGTCGAAAGTGATTGGTTTAATATTAATAGCGGAGTGAGGCAGGGATGTGTTATGTCTCCCTGGTTATTCAATTTGTATATGGATGGGGTTGTGAAAGAATTAGAGGTGAGGGTGGCAGGGGATGGTGTTAGAATGATGGAGAATAGAAGAGAGTGGAGGGTGCCCTACCTATTATATGCTGATGATTTG
>JABUQX010001052.1:15000-27417 GCA_015478945.1 Trachelipus rathkii
TTACATAATAATTAATCAATAATACATAATAATAATCCAATATAATTAATAATATTATAATAATGAGCCGATGTATATGATCCTAATATCAATACTTCTGCTCATCTGGTTCTGTTCTGTGGTATAATATCAACTGTAATCATTATCACAATTATTAATAATTAATACATAATAATTAATAATGAATCTAATAATAATCAAGTCATAATGAAATAATTATACTAATATACATTAATAGACAATTAATCATAATAATAACATAATAACATAATCAATAATAATAATAATAAAATAATAATAATAAAAATAATAATACTATTAATAATAATAATAATAATAATAATAATAATAATAATAATAATAATAATAATACCATTACTACCACAATTACTACCACAATTACTACCAGCAATAATAATCAAATAATACATATAATAATAAATAATAATATAATAATATAACTAATAACAATATTAATGCATAAATCAACAATAACAAAACAATAATATAATAAAACATAACATACGGGACGGATTAATAATATTAATATAACCATCATACCACCATATGATATAACTATAAATAATAATAGTTCAATAAATAATAATAATAAAATAAAATAATAATAATAATAATAATATCGAATCGTTATCAGCACTCTCGTTGTTAACAATAAGAAAAAGCATGTTAACAAACGGTTAATAATAATAATTGCATATAGGAATTACCATTATTCGTTGTAGAAATAAAACCTAATGACGGTAAAGGTAGAAATGTGTAGTATTTTGATAAGAGGCTTTTGATATTTCTTCAAAAAGATCCAATGGTGGGTGACTCTTAGACATTTTTAGGGAGATTATTCCACTCATCCATGCCCCTATATAAAATGGCCCTTCAAGATTTCGTTAGATAGAATTTTGCTATGTCCAGGGTAATAGTAGGGGAGGAATGAGAGATTGTGTTCCATTGTATAACATTTCATAATCACGACATAAGAGGTAGTCCCATTCACATGCAATACTGATACCCTAAGTCTCCAAAAGGTTGCAGAATTTTAGTAGGGTGACTTTTTATAATTCCCTGAGTAGGCTTTATGTTCAACAATCTCTATTATTACTTTCTGTGGTAAATTACCGTTCACAATATTTAAACACCCAATATTTACTGTTGTTTGGACAGAGAAGAGCGCGAGTCAAATTAATGTATTTGCAACTCAAATGTTTCCTATCCAAAGGAAAGAGTTCTAAAAGTACCTATAAAGAGGTTACATCGATCCCTCACAGTTAATTGATGTGTGAACTTCACCCTAAAAACACGTACAGAGTGTTGCGCGTACCAAACAATTTGATCCATGAAGATAGAAACATGATATTACATACCTGAATAATGAGTGCTCTATTGCAAAGTATTTACCTCTTATAAAAAAAAAAATAAAAATCCTGAAAGCAAGACTACAAACACGTAAACTGATCAAGGAGGATGAGAAATTCATCCAATGTGTATGCAAAGTTGCTTAACTTATAAAAGGAAATGTTCCTTTAAACAGGCCTCAGAAGGTTAAGCTACGCATCAAAACTCATAAAATAAACTCTTCCCTTAACATAAAAAATTTGAACAAATAAAATTAGAAGTTACTACAGAAAGGAGGTGGAGTATTCCTTCCGCTACTCTTCTCCGTTATAGCTCCACTGATAACTAAGTGGATATCCCAATGATGAAGAAGGTTGCTGTAATTTCATATAATGAGTATGAGAAAATGAAGTATAATAAAATGAAAAATCCACTACCACAAATTCATCATTCACAACCTCATTATGGTCAGCTATTGTCACACTCTGTACAAAATCCACTATCACATATTCACCATTCACAACCTCAATATGGTCAGCGTATTATCACACAATGCAACAATTACAATCTGCTTCCGTATCAACACCACACAGTGGTGCCGATTCAACAGAAACCTGTAATATTGTGAACGAAACCACTATCTACTTCAGCAGCATCACATTCATAGTTTATATTGATTCCGAACTGAACAGTAACCAATTACCGAGAAGAAGTGTATAAGGATATTTAAATTCCGATATAACATCCCTGAGAAAACGAATTCTTGAACCAAGACGCCATACAAAACTTGATAGATCTTAAAGACTTACATTTACATAAATCACTAAGTAATCCGATATCCAAAGATGCAAATATACTCAATGATATAAAACCTGAAGTGAAAAAATGAAGATAGATTTAAAAAATATCCTGGGCGAGAGCTACCTATTAGAGTGACCGTAAATTCCGGCAATACTTTAATAATATTTAAAGAAAATCACATTATCTTTGAATGATTAGGGGCAGATCATCACTTGATGGAGGAAAATAGTTTAAAGATCAAATAATTGTGGATCTTGCATAGCTGATCTCTCACCGATGACTGAAGAGAAGAGTCCTGTAAACTGGTTAGAAGGATCAAAAAGAACTTCAGACTATTAATTTTCCCAGAACTTTAATCTTAAAATACACAAGACATAGCAAGCTTGATAATATTCCCAGACGCAACCTAATCAAGTTACTCTCAGCGTACTTCTTACCGCTTCAGATAGATTAAACGTGTTTACAAGAGGAAGAATAAGAAAAACACTTATATTAAAACCTAGTTGGAAGTTAATTTCGAGTCTAGTATTATAATCTTAATACTATATAGATAATATTATATGATATATATTATATATATATATTATATATATTATTCTATATATTATTATATATATATATATATATATATTATATATATATATAGTATAAATGCATATAATAATGTCAGTAATCAACATGGAGGCAAAGGAGACGGTGAAAGTGATTACTTCAACCTGAGAGACGCCAAATAGCTTCGGCGCTTTCACCAGGTTTGTTGTAAGATTTTAAATATTGCCAACCACTAATATATTGGTTTTGGAAACGTGCGATTTAACTCTTCATTAACCATTTTATTAACGTTTTTTCTCTTGGTTGAACGAGTGTTTCAAATTCGTTGTTCTGGGTTTCGTATTAAATATAGTTCTTTATATTTGGTGGCAATATAGAGCAACATGTTACCTAAAATTGAATGGACTCAGGTACTTATGGTTAAACAATAAAACAGATAAAAAAAAAAATCAGCTTACAGTGACAGCATCAATACGTGAAATTATAGAAGTGGAATGTAGGTGCTAAGATTTTCTGGTCAGATAATGGAGGATAATTCCGAGGTCACGGGTTTCCAAGATCTAATCAAAGAAAATGACATAAGAGTATTACCAATACATTCTCAGTAAATAAGCAGCTATAGTTTGATGAGAGAGTTAACAGCGTACTATTAAAGAACGTATGCATAGGTATTTTACTAAAATGAATACTTTTAAGTTAAATATGAGTTATCCAGGGTTGCGGATAGTCGGAGTCGGAGTCGGAGTCGCGGAGTCGGGGAGTCGGTAGTTTGAAAGAGGGTGAAGTCGGCAGTCGGCAAGTCGGAATCCTGGTAATTTTTGGAAAAAGGGTGGAGTCGCGAGTCGAGAGTCGGAGTCGGTAAATTTTCAAGAATTCGGAGTCGGAGTTGGATCGTAGCGTAACTTTCAAGCGATAGAGTTGGAGTCGGGAAATTTTAAACTGACAAAAGTTTTAAATTGTGACTCTGTGAATGGCTTCAATCACTGCATGCAAGTTTATTCGAATTTCCGACTCCCACCTATCACATAAATGAAATTGCAAACTATCGAAGATTTCTAAACCAGCACCTTATGTCCTTCAAATTTGATATATTCTAATAAATATCACCTTCAACCTGCTATACCATCTATATTAAGAGTACTGAAGGTACAATACAAAGACTCCATGGTACGAGGAGATGATTCTTCATTGACAATTGATTTATATAGCACTGTTAGTTGTAAATTGATCTCAATTCTATAGAGCCGGATAAGCACGCTAACTGCAGAAACAGCAACAAAAAACAGTCTAAATCTGCACTCGTGCAATGTGGCCATTTTGTATTTAGCAGCGTTGCATGGCACATAGTTCAAGAGAAAAGGATACATCAAACATATTGTTGAACGCGATGAAACCACAACCTCATCTCCCGCTTCCTACCCTTCTTCAAGTCATCCTTCAGAAAGTTTCAGCAGGATATAGTTGAAAAAAGCTTCTAGATATTAAAGAGCTTAGTCAAAAGCGTCCGATTGGCTCAAGAAAAAAGGTCAGAGGTCATTGCAGTATTAGAGATTTCAACTTAAATCAAAATTTCTTTTGCGTGCAGCTGATAGGTTGAAAATTTTATGTACCTTCGAGAGTATTCAAGACAATTGTACAAGAAGCTAAAATTGCTGTTACTGCTCTACCTTCAACGCAAGTTAGCGTGGAACTGCGCTTTTCTGCTCTTCGCATGTATAAAATATTGACTCAGAGAGAAAAATTGAAGGAGAAACCTGGCAGATCTATTCTATTTTATAAAGAACTAATCAATTCAAATGAGTAGAATGATATTGATGTAAGTTCATGTATCTAAGTTAATGTAGTGTTTATATATATATGATAACTATATTCAATATATTACTATCATATATATATATATATATAATATTTATATATATATTTTATATATATAACTCATACTACGCACTACTATATATACTATATATATATATATAGTTAATAATATCTTATATATATAAATATATTTATATATATATAATATATATATATTATATATATATATATAATATAATATATATATATATATTATTATATGTATTTATATATATATATATATATATAATATATAATATAATATTATATATACTATAGCCAGCGTCTGGTTATCCGTCGATATGTACTTAAAAAACTATTATACTTACAGTAAAAGAATACATTTCGAAATCAGCGTAAAATGGTAGCCCTGAAACGTATAATTCATGTAATAAATGAGTAATAATAACAATTAAATATGTTCGTGTAAAATGTTAAATTCTATCAAAAAATCTGCAATCTCTAAAAAGAGTTCATTATAACGGGGTCATAAATTTGTAACGGGGTTTGTAACGGGGTTTGAATAGCAAAATCTCTTCTGCGTCCAAGAAAAATTTAAATCTATATTATATATATATATATATATATAATTATATTATATATATATATAATATTATATATATATATATATATATATATATATATATATAATATTAGGGTCAAATAGGGGGCTCGAGCCGACGGAGGAACATAGGGGGGGACATTTTCCAATACCCGCGGTAGGGGAGGCGAGAGCAACCCCGCGACACCAAATACCAAAGAGCGGGCTTTCCGGAGACTCCCTGGAGGGGGGGAAAATAGTCCGAACCCCGTAGTTCCCCGGAAGCCGAGAGACCCCGACTCCCTGCCATCGGCGTATACCCCTGGGTATTCTTTAGTTTTAAACACCACCCATTTTTTAAAGGGATATTTTAATCTTATTAAAATAAGTTAAAAATTACTCTTCTACATTTATTAAACTTTTTGAAAAATCGTTTTTTTATTTTTTTTAAAGTTTTCCAGGACAACCTTTTACGCTGATTCCAAAAATGTATTCCGTTTTACTGTGGCATTAATAGTTTTTAAGATACATATGACGGACAATCTAAACGCTGACCTATATATATATAAATATAATATATATATATACTATATTATATATATATATAATATAATATATATATATATATATATATATATATATTATATATTATATATATATATATATATTATATTATATTAATAATATATGAACCGTAGACCCCTCCCTAAATTATTTAGAGTTAGCAAAATTTCTTCGATTGCGCTAATCTCCTTAATTCCTATATTATATCATGTGGCAAATAATATCAAATTAAATACAGTAGAGCATCTAGCAAAACTAAGAGTATATTTTTATTAATAGAAGTGAGAGAAACATATTGTAGTGGGAAGATTTATTAGTGGACAGTGGCTGTATGTCTCCATATATATATACATTTATATATATATATATAATACTATATATATATATATATATATATATATATAATTATATATATATATATTATATATTATATTATATCATTATATATATATATATATATAATATACTATTATTTTCCTCCTATCCCCAGTCTCCCAGGATGAATTCTTCATCCTGTCAGCGCGCAAGCTCTTCTCCCAGATCTCCAGACGTCCCTCTCCGGCACTATTCCTCTTCTCTTCAGCGCTATCATATTTGTAGCTGAGATCTTTCCAGAGAGTCCTCCACCGGATTCCGCCCATCTCTTCTCGTCTTCCCCTTGGTCTTTCTAGCCCTCTGTGTCCATCCATCTCTTTTCGCATTCTCTCTTGCTCCATCCTCTCCAGATGTCCCACCATCTCAATCTCCCACATCCATCTTCAGTGTCACTTTTTCCACCATATCTTCTCTTAATAATTCATTTCTTATTCTGCTCTCTTATACTCTTATCCAATCATAGTTCTAAATATCCTCATCTCCGGCCGCTTGTATATCTACTCTCCTCTTGTCTCGCTTGTTGTCCATGTTTCGCTCCGTACAGCAGTGTGGAGAGTCAGTAGTAACTTTAAAAATCATTTTTAACCTCTATTCCGATGTTCTATCTTTCATTATGGCTTATACCGCTTTCATAACTAATCTATACTTTTCCATTCTTCGCGTATCTCTTCTCCACTTCCTACTTCTGTTGAAACACCCTCCGAGATAATTGCAGGTATTTACACCCTTTCTCCTCCCTCCTCTCTCACCATCATTCTCATTCCCCTTCCTCATTTCCTCCGGTTACTGTTAATAATCTCTGTCTTCTGTATGTTCATCTCAATCCCTGCTTCCTCAACTCCTCCGCAAACAAATCCACCACCTCTCGGAGATCGCACTCCTCCTCTCGCTCCAACTGCCAGATCGTCCCCTATGCCATATGTCCCCTTAATTCTCCCAGTCATGCGGGACATGACTACAATCTTAAATATTTACCACGGACGTGTTTCTAGGGACACAATAAGAAAATGTAGGAAAGACGTGTACCTTGATTCATTCTGTAATAGTGTTTAAAATTTTTTGAATGGTTCTTCCGCAGGAGCTTGTGAGTGTACTCACGCTGATGAACATTAAAGAAAGGATATTTATAGGTCTAGGAATTGTTTGTGCATCATATAGGATACTCTGACGTAGCCAAATGGCGGTTAGTTAGTTATTAAAGTAAAACGCATGTTGTAGCTACCAGATATCACCAATAAACTTAATTAAAGCTTGTGAATTTTCTGAATTCAGAAAAACTGAAATTTTTTACTTTTGGTAAGCAGTTTGGGTATATATTATATTGACAATTGTTTAGAAAATTACAGCCTTAGGGGTGGATGTAGGTTGTTGTTAGTGCGCCATGGATGTATTTGATAATATTTAGTTCATGGGACAGTCTCGATAGGTTCCCATGTTGCCTCTAACTGGTTCTTTTGTTTCCTTATCTCTATCTGAGGATACTACGAACTTTGAATAAATATTACTTTACTGATTGGACAACGCATACTGATGGTGTAAAGCAATAGAGACAATGTTTTAGAGGTGTTTAAGCTGTCGAAAATTATCCAGCGGCGTTAGATGCTTCATCACTGTTCACATTCATTGAAGTACAACTCATTAAAACTTATGTCACATCGAATGCAAGCTAATTCTATTTTAGATGCAAGGCCGACTTACTATTTTAAAAGAAAAAAAAGAAAATATTTTCCAGACACAATGGACAAAGCTACTCAACGAATGGGTGAACAAGGTAGGTAGGGAAAATTTCCGATGGATTGTTTACGAGCCTAATGTAATTTTAAAGCATTGTTGCAAGCTTAAAGGAGCATTCAGATGATCAAGATATTAACCTTTTATACAAAAAAACTTAGATCTTTCACGTCTTAAGCAAAGGCCAAATTGCTATAAGTTAATTATTTATGTCTTTAAACTTATTCTCAAACACTCTTTCATTATGTATATTACTACATTCTCCATCATCAGTGACAGCAACTGCTTTTATTCATATTGGAAATGTGATGTTTGTTTAGAAAGGGCTTTTCAAGCAAACATCAACGAAACATTTTCAACATTTTGGAAGTTGCAACAAACTTTCTGATAATGAGAAATTATAATGCCTCTTGTGAGAATCAATTTAAAATAAAGAGCTATAGGCAATTACAATTTATATTCTTTGATGATTTTGCAAACCAGTTAGAGAGGTAGTTCGCGAGTAAAGCCTTTTTTAAATCTATCTTATAAAATATACTTATCTATTAAATTATTCAAAGGTTTGAGTTCTTTGAAATAAATTTGAAAAAGTTGATCTATTTAGATTGTTAAGGATTTTAGCATTTACCCTCACTCAAAATGTGAAATCCAAACAATATTTCACTTTACTCTGAAAAAGCTCAAAGCAAACTTTTTCAATTCTACATGAGAAGAAATCTAGCAGAACTGCTTAATTGAGTGTTCATCATGCTCACAATCATAACGAAGAAGTTAATCAAATCATTTTGCTGTTAAAATCAAAAATTAAAACATTTTTATATGAATAAATATCTTGTTTTTTTTATTTTCAAAATTATATTTATTTTTCCATTATTTGATTCCCTTTTATTGAAGTGTATATATATTAGTATATATATATATATATAGATTATAGATATATATATATATATATATATATATAATAATATATATATATAATATATATATACTATATATATATATATATATAAATATACATATATTATATTTATATATATATAATATATATAATTATATATATTATATATTATATATATAAATATATATATATATATTATTATATATAATATATTATATATATATATATATATATATATATATACACAAAGTGTGGGCATTAACGCGTTAAAGCGTTAATTCCGTTAATTAGCTCGTTAAATTTTTCGTTAACTTTAAAGCTTTCGTTAATTTCGGAAAAAATTAACGGTCTATTAACGAGTTAAAATGTTCCCTACCATTCCGTTAACGTTAACTTAATTTATGAGTTTATAAAATACTTATCAAATTTTAAATTGCATTAGATTCGATTTCGATAAGAGATAAAACTTATTTCAAAATTTCCTAAACGCTCCTCTCAGGCTCAAAATGTGTTTAGATTTACTCGTTATTATCCAGTTTAGTAATGTTTAAACACAGGGTTGGAAAAAGCCCAAGTTTCTGACGGAATGTGCTACGTGATGGGCGCCTGTCCTCGTTCAACTCATTTCTCTATGTCTTAATACTAGCACTTCCCTCAGTGTGGAAGCACGCACATGTCCAACCTGATTCCGACAAAAAGAGAAGCCGCCTGTCTGTCTAACTATCGCCCTAGAAGCTCTCACTTGATTCATATCTAAGATCTAAACCTCTCAACCATCACTTCTAGACCACTTGAATTCTCATTCTCTTCTTTCCGATCACTAGTACGGCTTTTGGTGTTTTCAAAGTCTTACTGGCCGATATAACTTTCACTATTAACCGATTATTAGTTTTCCGCTTTAGAACTACTGGCAGACACTTGCGTAGTGGGCGGCTAGACATATCCAAAGCATTTTGACTGGGTATGGCACGCATCATTGCTCTCCGAGCGCTGCCCTCCTTTCCTCCTTCTCTTTTCTTACAGGCATGTCTAAGCTTTTCTTTCAAGTCGCTAAACATGCCTCTGGTTGATAAAGCGACTTCTTCTTCTTTTCTGTCATACTGCTGAGTTCTCAGGTTTCGACTCATCTCCTACTTTATTTCCTACTTTTCATTAATGATCGTCTACCTCACATCTAACTCTATCCACTCCATGCCGATGACTCGACCCTTCATTCATCAAATCATTTCATTCTGCTCCATCTTTTTCTTGAATTGCCTTTCGTCTTAATCTTTCCGATTCTATTCTCGCTGCTAGATAGAGTTTGTCCAGGTGGGGTCGTCTCAACCTTGTGAAATCAACTCTTTAAAAACCCAAACTTCTACAAATCTCCCTCTCTAAAATTACCTTCTAACTTTCGAATCTCTGGAAGGGTTCTTTACGTTCTCCTGTTGGCCAATATGCCCGTCCTGGGCAGATTGCCATAGCAACGCTGGCTTAGGTTTTCTCGCATCACAACGGTTCTGGGGCGGCCTCAAGAAAACTGGGGTTCTGTTTAGACTCTGCTCGAGACTTTTTTCCTATTATACAGTTACTCCAAGCTATAGCAAGGTCTCAATCCGGCCTGTATAGAGTACTGTCTTGCATATTGCGAGGGCTCTGGTTTCACCCGCTTTTGGGGACAGGTCGAGTCAAAAGCCAAAAGGTTATAAACTGTAATGTACTTTCCAGTTCACTTGGCACTCTATCTTTGCGGCGCGGCGCATGTTGGTGCTTTATCTCTCTTTATAGGTATCGCAGCGGCCAGAGTGTTCGAGGGGAACTTACCACTCGCTACCACCACCTTTACGACGCCTCGTGCCACAAGGGGTGCTGTATCTGCGCACGAGTGTGTGTAAGATATTGGATAACTCCAGGTTAGGTGCGCGATGTGTTTCCTTTCTTTCCTTCCACCACTGTTCTGTGGGAAACTCTCTTCCATCTTCTGTATGGTATTCCTGCTGAATTTAATCTCCCTCACTTTTAAAGCCTGCGGGTCTATGTTCATCTGCTAATTTGCGTGCTAGCGGATGAAATTCTTGGCGTGCACATACCTCCCTTCAATTGGCTCAGCGCCGGATTGGTAGGTGTATAACTCAAAAAAAAAAAAAAAAAAAAAAAAATTTGAAGACGGTAACGTTAACGATTAGACGTTAACTTCCGCTACATTCTTACCGATAAACCGCTTTAATGATTAACGCCGTAATTTTTTTTGGTAACGATTAAGAATTAACGACGATTAACATTTCCATTAACGGTTGCCCCACCTTTGTATATTAATATTAGAAAGAATACTGGATATTACATACTCGTACTATTATAATATACTAATATATAAATATAATAAATATATATAATATATATATATATATATATATATATATATAATATATATATATATGTTATATAATTATATATATAATATATATATATATATATGATATATATATCAAACATCATCATCACATCATCATCACCCACCTCCTCTCCCCAAGACTGGGGGTTAGGTGCGAAGAATGCACCAGAACAGAAAAGAAGTAGAAGATATGACCGAAATCGAAAAAAGACAGCCCAGGCCTTACCCCCCCTTCTATACCTTTTTAGTGAGAACATTCGTCGCAGTCAGAAAACCACCTTAAGAGCTTCACGGACAGCGACGGACCCTCACTATGCATCTCGTCAATGTTGGGTTAATCCCTTGGCCCAGGTAGCCACAACAATACCCCCTCACCAAACCCCGCATCCACCACCTAAATATGCCCACTTTTTCTGTCTCTCCATACTCACCATTTCCTCCTCCAGGGCATTCTTTTACTGACATTCAATCCACTTTTTCCTCGGTCTCCCAGCCGTTCTATTCCCCAGCCACACTCACCACTATACATCGCATATAACCAACCGGATATCATCCATCCTTTTCCACATGATGAAACATCTCACCGTATGTTCAGTTTATTCTCTAATTTACCCACACACCACACATTCTCGAATACGTTCATATCTCATTTTATCAATTCTCTCACACCTAACCACGCCCCTAGATTGTCCATCTGACCCATTTTACTTTAGATCTATAACCTCTTATTCCAACACATAGTCTCACTACTATACATTAACACAGGTATTAACAAATAAACGATATGATATATATATATATTTAACTATATATAAATTATTTATTATATATAATATATATATTATATATATTAATTATATATGAATGAATATACATATATATAAAGATATATATTATATATTATATATTATATATATATATTATATATTAATATATATATATCATATATATATATATAGTATATTATAGATATATTAATATATTTTTTTATATTTTATTTTTCTTCATATAGATCAATTTTCAGAGGGGGAGTCGGGAGAGACGAGTCGGATAAGTTATAACTGGAAGTCTCATATATATATAGTAATTTTCAAAGGTAGATTTTTGAAATATTTTCTAGGTACAGTATATAATTTAAAAAGTAAGGTAGGTGTATAAGTCATTGAGATTTAATTAGTGCTAAACTCTTTCAGTGAATATGATATTTTAATTTGTATTTTAAGTCATTACTATATTGTTTGGTCAAAAAAATCTTTTTAGAGAAGTAGCATGTTAACACTATAAAATAGAATATTAATCACCATATAAATATGTTAATTAAAAAAAATTGACAATAACTTTTAGCTAATCGGATATATTTATATTATAATTTTGATT